>JAIGNY010001350.1:15000-41523 GCA_020152595.1 Chiridota heheva | reverse complement strand
TTCATCCAGAGCTTCTTCATCCGGAGCTTCTTCATCCAGAGCTTCTTCATCCGGAGCTTCTAAATCCACATCAGTAGCTGCCAGTCACCAACATGGACGTAAGTTTGTATCGCAAACTGAGACTTCTTCACTTCACGCATACATCACCATAGTGTCAATCCATCATGATTCCCCATAGGAGTGCATGTCACTACTTGATGATCACTTTTTATATAAGGTTACAGTGAAGGAAAGGTGTCACCATTTGAAAATTGTTTAAAAAAAATTGAAAACAATACATCATGGAATTTATACTTTGTCATATGAAAATTGTTATTCTTTTTTTTTAAACAATACATCATGGAATTGATGCTTTTTGCTTATTTGAAACAAACATTGACCATACAGGATTAAGTACAGAAAAAATACCGGAAACTATTTTCTTTCACATAAAAAACAAGAATTTTGAGCAATTTTAAAATGGCAGCCATTTTGAGAGAGTTCTGTGACAAAAGGCTTGCAAATTCTAATAAATTCAGACCTTTTATATTCAATTTGGTTCAAATTATTATTGATATTATATTAATAAGCCAAGTACTCTCTAGCATTAGTCCTAGAATTGGAAGTAAAACATTGCGCACTTATGAGAATTACCCATTGACTTGAATGATATATTGTTCTATTCTTAAAGTGTGTATTCTTAAGTAATGCTTGCTGGTCCTAAAGGTTGTATTTACAAAATAGCAATTTTATTTTGCCTTCTTTTGTTAATACATCAGTAGATGTTTTACAGTTGCGTGGTCATGTGGATGTCTGCTCAGAGGTAACTTAGTGATAAGATTGACGATAAGTATATATATTTTTATCCTAACGCTTTTAGCATCAGAGATCTATGTGATTGTCTTGGCGTGTGTGTGTGTATGTATGTATGTGGCAAGGTTTGATATTATTTTGCAATTTTAACCTTCCATGCGTATAACTTTGCGATCTTAAGACTTAACACGGGTATAATAGCCCCGCTCAGTGTGTAAAGTTCTTTATGCTTTATAACAAATATAATATAGGTTTTGAGAATTTGAAAAAGAAAGTAAAATAAATATCAGGCTCAGTAAACCATCTGGTTTTCTGGACTTTCATTACATTTCAATCATACTTTTGTTGCATACTAAAATCTGCTGACTGTTTTATTCTGCTTACTAATGGAAATTTCAGCTATTTAATGGTCTTGGTGCTAACTACTAAAAAAATGCACAGCCGTTATAATGTGTGGGTATGTAATCTGATTATGTGTGGTTTTACCTTATGAAAAATACTTTATTTGTATATTGTTTTGCATTATCCCTGCTAATACAGTGCATTACAGTAGTATGTTTATAGTTAGAACTGCCTTAATTGTGGAGTAATAGTATTAGTTAAGGGGTCAAGCAAGTTTATCTTATGTTAATTAGGACATGCAAAGGAACAAATAGTGAATAACCATATCAATAGCTTATTTGGTTAGGAGATATTCAAGGTTAAAGTTCTGTCTATTTTAAGTAGAAATGGCTGATATTAGACTAGTTGTGACACCACAGCCTCAGATTTCTCAAAAGTCTTCTGTATTTTCCCTCAAGAGCATGTGGCTTACAACCATTGGAAAGTCAGGAAAGAGCTAAAAGCAGAATCTAGTAAAGCAGCTTTAATTTACCTCAATATTTCAACCAGAAATGTTTAATTGATTTTCAATAAGATTACATTAAGATTTGGTAAGAAATTGAGGATGAGGACGACAAACTTTCTCTCTATTTCCACTAAATTTCCACACCAGTCAGTTTGACACAAATGTGACAGGACTTAAATTATATCTCCTTAATGGAATAAGATTTTGATGTGATTCCTTCACCATTTTAAAACTGTTTCCTCTTTCTTCTAAGATGGACTTGTTTCAACCCTGAACTAGCCTTTAAATTTCCTTATATTAGCTTACTGTTTTTCAATCCTGAGCCATTCATTTCTAAATGCAATATGGTGAGTATGATGGAGAATATTTTAATGTTCATCCCACTCCCATTGCAAATGTAGCAGAATAAGGCAGTTCCATTATTTCTAGCGGGTGATATTTTGAAAAGAAATTTAGAGAACTACAGTGCGCTTACAATTTTGAGCCTTTTCCACAACATGTGTATATATTACATGTTTTATCAATAACTCTGATCAGCTATAACTTGGAAATTTAATGAGCCATGGTTGTGATTGAAAAACTATTCCCTTCAAAATTAAATGTTGTGATGCATGTAAAATCTCTTCTTGTCCACAGTAACGTCATATGCATAGGTAGCATTTATGTAACCTTTAGAGGAGTGTTGATGTTTTACAAAAATACACAAGTCATATTTTATGACTCTTCTGATATCCCTAAAGTGCACATAACATCTAATACTGAGTTTACAAACCATTTTCCCCAATAGAAACTTATTTAAAATAGCCTAAACCATTTTGGTGTATTTTGTTAAGGTTTTTCAAAATCTACCTTAAGAAGAGCATGAAGATACAAGATCCAGAAATGGTTCTTCAGTGATAAGTTATTCTGTGGATGTGTTGTTCTCGTATAATATTGTTTACCAATCATTGTAGAAGATCCGTCACCAGTTAAAACTCTTGCACGGCCAGAGGTAATTCTTATCTTTATGGTAGAACCAGTTTAGTTAGGGCTGGCATGTGTTTATGTCAGAAGCTGTTATCCTGATTTATAATTTCAAAGTAGAATCATGTTAATATTTGAATTATGGATGTGCTGTAAATCCCTACAATATCTCTGGTAATGTTCTCATGAGTGAGGCTTAAAGAATAATTATTGTAGACTAAGTTATCCGGGGCCGTAGGAGACTTCAAATTATTGGGAACAAAAATGACATCGAATGTGATCGATACATAAATGAAATCATACCTTATAGGCTTACTCCGGTATAGAAGTAGTCCTTCCCGTCACCCCACTCCCATGCATACTTCTACTTTAATCAATTCTTCCCTTAAAAAAAAAAAAAAATGCATAGTGTAATTAATCTTAAAATTTAGTTTTTGGAAGCTTTGTGTTCCTGTTTTTAAGTAAAACATCTTGAAAATGGTTATCCGTTGAACATTTCGCAGTTTGAAATCAAAAATACTACATGATTATTCAGAAATATTAGAAGAAGGTAGATCAGCATATCAGAAAATGGTTGCTTTTCCTGTTGGAAAAAGGACTAAGAAATTCCCTTTTTTTATTTTAAAATTATTTTATTGTAAGGCAAGGCTGGATTCAGTGTGTGTGTGTGTGTGTGTAAGATATAAGGTGGGGGCGGGGGGTGGGGAGGGGGTATATGCAAATTAGTGTTGTTAGAATTCTTCTCCCCATATATGTTTAAAATGGTTACAAATAAATAGATATAAATGATGATAATGTTGATTAAGAATGATATCTACAGCCCAGCGAATGGCTTATTACCAATCCCATTGAGTGTTTCGTTGTTTATATTGCCTATATTATAAGAGAAATTCCAGGGAGCATTATTAAAAGGCCCAAGAACGGAATTTCCAGGAAGATAGATCTGTGTCCTATCAGTGTTATATGGTTTTGTGTATTGGAAGTTCCAGCTGCAAATTATATTTTGGTATCGAAACAATCTCATCATGGTTTGGTTTTTAGTGTGTATACAGTTTATTAATTAGTGTGTAAAATGGCTCATGTTTGAAGCATTGTCAGGGGTTTAGGCTGTTTCCAGGTTTTAAAAGACTTTTTGTGAGAGAAATTCAAGCATCAGATCAAATATTTTACTGTTAAAAAGCAGCATCTAATTTGAACAAATTTTAAATCCTCTTGTATTTTATCATCAAGCTCTGTATTTTTCAGAGTACAAGTGTATGTGGGTTTGCACTTGGAGGTGCAACAAATTGATATAAATTGCCTTCCTAATGGTTAAAAACACACATGCAAGTTGCAACAACTTTCATCATAATTGGTTAAAAATGACCATTTTACAGCCTTTTAAATTTTCATGCATCAGTATTTCTTTTAGAAATGGTCAGAGAAATATGGCAGAGAAATATGAGTTTTGAATGCTTTTGCCTTCGCTTGGTGTACAGAAGTTAAAAACAAAAATGTTGAATGATTCCATGCTGCTTGATATCTTTCTGTATCAATCATACCATTATACCTCCACTGTATGAATTAAAATCTAATTCTTTTAAAACTTTGGGTTTCCCACCTCCATTATTTATGTATGGTATTTGCAATTTTAGTTTCTTTCAGGAAAAACTGATCTGTACTATACCTCCTAGAAAATAGATAAGGACTTATCCTTTAAAAATGGGACCTAATCTGTGAGGTAACTTTGTATCCAAATGTTTTCGGCTGACCTTTTTATACTGAATTTCTCACGTGTTTGAAATTGGGATCAATTTTTGTTTAAATTGACTTGATTCTGTGAAATAGTAATCTTAAATTTTTCTGAAAATTGGCCAAAGCTCTTAGAAAACTGTCTGAAGTTTTCAGAATATGAACCGGGTTGTTAAGACAATTGGCAGAAAATGTTGAAAAGTGGCCAAACTTTGTGAAAAAAATGTTTATTTTTCATAAATGTGTATACAATTCTCCCCCTAATATGCCTATGTGTATAAACGTTGCAAAAGCAATGACTCTTGTTAAAGTAGAATTCCCATAGAATTGAAACTTTTTTAGTCTGTAAAGGATATTAAAAGAGATACAATAATGTTAAAAACATGTTGATATATTGTTTCAACAATGAAATATTCACCTTTACATATTATACAAGTGTGTTTGGAAGTGACTGGGGTAGTAATGATTAAACTTCACTAACAGTGTTTTATTACAGAGGCTTTTTATAACTGTACCAACTGCTGTAGATTTAAAGGGTCTATCACTAGTAGGTGCTCATTTACAGGCTAGTCTTTTTTTCTTCAAACCAACAAAGAACTATATTCATATTTGACTTAGTTTTATACAATTACATTTGCTTACTTTAAAAACAAGTTCCTCTTAAGATTGATCTTGTCTGATATTTGAGGAAAACAGTATGTGATATTCGTCCATCATGAAATATGTTTTTATTAATAACCACTGACTAAAACAGTGTATTATAAATAAATCCTTACAATATTGTTAGTGAAGTTTCTGCCTTGTTTAAAACAAGAATGTTTTTTAATTAAGTCTTAAAATGTCTGGAATATTGTGTCTGATTTTCACCCAATATACCTGTCCTTAGATAGCTAATGTTTTCAATACATTTTCTATTACACAGGCAACTAAACCAACTTCTCAAGGTCTACCACCCACCCCTTCTCAAGTAATTTATTTTGTGTATGACTTTTTTTGAATTAAAAATACATAATTGGTGAAATTATTTGTATTTTCATTTCAGACAACAACAAAAAAATACTGAATAATTGGAATCACTTTATGTAATCATTTAAACTGGTCATGCAACTTTTGCAAAATGTTTAAGACATCCTGCTTCTCTACCTAGATTTTAATTTTAAAAGTAGCAATATGTTCAATCAAATACATATATTTTTGGAAAATAGGGTTACATACCTAATATGTTAACAGTCATTTATTTAAGCATCTAAAGTTCTCAAAAATTATTCCTTACATGCACTTACTTCTTGTAAGAATAAAATATCAACATAAACATATCACTGATATACTTCTTAACAAATCCAATATGTTCTAAATGATCTTGAAAAGCGACAGGAATGTGGCTTTAAATTTCTTTAGATACGCCGAAAATGTTTGACCCAGGCTTAAGTTATTAGTGATGAAGGTTTAGAATAATTTGTATAGGGGTTGGCCTTTTTATTTCAGCTGGGAAGAATAACAAATAATTGTAATTTTTTTTGAAAACTATCTTGAGCAAGAGTGAAAAAATATTCCATTGAATGTGTATTTCAGCTTAAAATAATTGTGGAAAATTTTGTTTTATATTAGTTTCCAAGCTGCTATTAACTGTATTGGCTGATAATCCATTACTTTTGGGTATTTTTAGCTAACAAAATATCAGAATAAAATCAGATTTTGCTGCCCTTTTTTTGGACAAGTGCCCCCTCCCCCTTCCCCTTCCAACCAACCAAAAAAAACCACAGAGCTACTTTGCTTCCGTAAACAACGATTGATTTTTTTTATATATTTGTTTTTATACAAATTTGTTCATTTCTACAATGCTTTTTATGTATGTTTTAACATATGTTTGTAGAAGTATTATTTCCACAATTTGTTTTTGTTTATTTGATTGTTTTTTAGTAGCAGACATAATTTCCACTTGCCGGATAGTAGTTTAAGCTAGCTATGCAAATTATAAGCACTGCTTCAAGATTTGCTGTTATCTTTTTTGAAAAAGTGTTTTAAAAAGATATTAATGTTGTACTTGCATTTTGTCTTTTTAATGGGATCTCATTTTAATAAGACGTATGTTTAGATATGACAATGAATGATTTTAATTATTTCCTAATAAAATGCATATTCCAAAGTAGAAGAAATCATCAGCCAAATGAAAATGGACTTGTAAGTGTGCATATACTTTTAACTGATCTAAAAGTCACACAGTTTTTTTTTAAGTATGAATGATAAGTTGTCTTACCATTTTAAGTTTTCGGTGAAATATAAAGTCATGGATTTTGGCAAGGAGGTCAGCTGGTCAGCTAGTTTACACTTAGAATTGTGATGTGAAGGAATACCTCCACCAACGTAGTTGGACAGAGCTTATGTGACAGAAGTTATGTTTTTGCCTCTCTGTCTATTTTTTTTAATAATGATGATTGGAGATTGATTTAATTTTGTGCGTGGATTTGTTACTGCTTAAGGAAGAAGTGGTAACATTTTGAGACACTGGAACTGGGGAAGGGTGCAAATTGGAGAGAAAGGGGGCGGGGGGGGGGGACATGGTTTTGCTTCTGTTTGTTTGTCTGTCATTAAGATATCTCAAGAATTGATGCTTGGATTTTGAATAATTTTGGTGTGTAGTTTTGTTACTGCTTAAGAAAGAACTTATTAAAATGTGGGATCTAATGGAATAAGGGTTTGTAAAAAATGGAGTGGGGATATCTTATGGCAAGATTGATCAAGATCTAATTAAAACTTTCTAATGGAATGTGTCACGCGAGAGTATGGCAATTACACAACTCTGTAGAAAATCGCACACACGTAAACACAACTTATACGCCCCAGTAGTTATTCCAGGAATGCAACTCACAATTGCTTCCTCCAGATTATTTGCATAAACGCAGTTCTGGCGGGTTTTCTATTTTGAGTTAACAATCAGGTTGGGAGGGGCAGTTGCTTAATATCTTGCAAAGGACGCGGATGGGAGAGAGACTGTTTTTCTCTGATAACATTCAAAATGGTAAAAAGGAATCTCCTTATGCAAATTTATTTGTGATGACTATTTGAGAGGTAATAATTTAATGTATGGATGCTAAGGTGTTATGCATTTGTTGAGTGATAATTAAAATTTGCACCCATAATTTATAGTTGTCAGAAGTTGCGTATATACACAATATTTCCAAGGGTGTTCCTTTCATTTGTTTACCAGGCCCAGTAATCCCTTGGGCTGTTAGATGTGAATAGCGCCACCACAACGAAATATAGCGCCACCGGTATATCCTGATTTATAATTGAAAAGCAGATGTGAATAGCGCCACCACAACGAAATATAGCGCCATCGGTATATCCTGATTTATAATTGAAAAGCAGATGTAAATAGCGCCACCACAACGACATATAGTGCCATTTGTATATCCTGATTTATGATTGAAAAGCAGATGTAAATAGCGCCACCACAACAAAATATAGCGCCACCGGTATATCCTGATTTATTATCGAAAAGCCGATGTGAATAGCGCCACCACAACGAAATATAGCGCCATTGGTACATCTTGATTTATATCTGGAAATCAGATGATTATAGCGCCACTTGTATATTTTGTAAATAATTAAAGCGTAATACTAAAATATAAATTTAAAATATATTTTATTAGTCTTCTTTTGTGTCGTCTCGGGGTGGCCTGCCACGGTACTGAATAAACATTTGCATTACAGCTTTTCTCTCTGTCGCACTGTGTGACATTTTTGGGGGCTTGTCCGGGAAAGCTGTATTAGTTTATTTTGTGCCGTGCAGTCACTGTTCCGTGACCCGCAAAAGATTACTACTCTTTCAGTAAAGGTATTATAGTTTAATGATTAAAGTTGCTTCTTATCTCTCCGGGTTAGCAGAGTGGAGTCATTAAGTTTCATTATTTCAGATAATACCTTATCTTCCCAAGGTGAACACAAATTATTAGTTCCGAACTCTTCGGTTCCTTTATATCAACTTATCTATTTACACATTCTTCATTTCAAATAAGGCATTTCCCGCCAACATATTCCCGCTCAATAATAACAAAACATACAATGATATGCATGATAAACATAAATATAAATTCACATTAAGCGTGATATTTTACTGCAATAATTATAGAATTACTTATTATATTTCTCTCACCCCATTAACTAAATCAATAACATTTTTAAACATATGTTTCTTTTGATATAATAAATAACCCTGGAATCGTATTACGTGGAAACTACATGGTATTGAAATGACACTGCATTTCACATGACTTAACAAGAGATCACTGGTAATTACACAACATTATAGTCCGGAGGGACCGGGTTCGAATCCCAGGAAATATAAATCTTTTTTAAACATATCAAAAATAAATTAACTATTGTTTTCTATTTATATTGATAAACCCTGCTGCAGAACATTCTCCCCTTCTTTGACAGATAATGCGATTAATCTGTCAAATCTTCAAAATGAGCAAAATTTGGCTATATGGATTAAAACTTTCAATAAATACTTTAAAAGAAATGACCGATCTAAACCATTAATTGCATGAAAATTATGAACTTGAAAAACAATGAGCCTTCATTCAAAAAACTTTGGTAATATGATTATACAAAAAAAATATTGTTATGATTTTCAATGCAAAATTTTAAATTGAATTTATTACCAATCTGAAACTTGCTAATACCTGATCTGCTCTTCACTATCTATAATATATTTTCCAAGGATTAATCATTAATTGAAATATGCAAAAAAATAATAAAATGTAAAATTAATATCAAAATAAATTGTAAATTAATATCAAATGCGTTATCAATATATACATCCAGAATTATACTCTTCAATAATCTCTAATGGACACACCTTTGTAATACCTCGAATGAAATTTCCTTTCTTAGTTCGTACCTTGACGACTCTTACATGACCGTCTGGACCTGGGAATATCTCAACTACTCTTCCCAGTGGGCACTGCCCACGAACACAATCCTTCTCTAATACTAACACCATGTCATTGACTCTCAAGTCCCTTTTTTCCTCTCTCCATTTCTTTCTTCGATTTAGGGTCGGTAACCATTCCTTTACCCATCGATCCCAAAAGTGTCTAACTAACTCCTGCACTCTTCTCCACCTCTTCCTAGAACTGAATTCCCCCGTATCTATTGCTACCTCTGATGCAAATCTACCACCCATTTGCCCATGCATGAAATGATTTGGTGTCAATGGTACAGTATTCTTGATGGATGCTGTCTGATATGTTAATGACATAGAGTTTAAAAAACCTTCAGCTCCAACAATAGCTGAATGCGACTCCTCATCATTTATTTCTGACTTGCCCAAAATAGTATACATTGCCCGTTTTGCCGATTTAATCAAGCTCTCATGGGCACCCCCAAAGTGTGGTGTTAAAGGTGGATTGAAATTCCACTCAATATCTCTATTTTCAGTCTCTTCCTGAATTTTTTCTTTGTTTAGCAGCTTGACTATACCTCTTAACTCTCTCTCTGCCCCTATGAAATTTGAGCCGTTATCTGAATAGATAATACGTGGCTGACCTCTTCGACTAACAAATCTAAAAAGTGCATTTAGAAATGTATATGTATCTAAAGCATACGCCAACTCTAAATGCACCGCTCTTGTTGCCAAACACGTAATCAAACACAAATACCTCTTCATCTGAGCCTTACTTCTCTCCTGCTTGGTAAGATTAGGCCCTGCATAATCAATAGCTACCTTAGTAAAAGCTTTTAAGCTGTCCACTCTAGTTCTAACTGTTGGTAGTGGTGCCATAATCTGTTGCCCTGTCTTAACCTTTCTACGCGTACAGTCATTACATCTGTTCTCACATTCTCGAATTTCCTCTCTAGCGAAAATTACCCAGTATTTCTCCGATACCATAGCCAATACATGGTTTACCCCCGCTACATGCTTTCCTATAATATGGTAATTCTTTACGATAAGTCTTGTGATAACATGTTTCCGTGGTAGTACAATTGGAAATTTTACGTCATAAGGAAGTGAATCATTTAGATTTAACCTCCCAGTCGCTCTTATGACCCCATCTCCATCCAACTTGGGAAATAGAGAACTTACTTGACTCTTTTCATTCACTCCCTTGCCTTTTCCCAAACCTTTAAGCTCATCTGAGAATTCTTCTCTTTAAGCATGTTTGATTAAAGCAATCTCTGAGTCCCTGATCTCATCAACGGACAAATTCCCTACTTCTCTTTGCTTTGTTTTCGTCCTACAATTTGTAATGAATCTAAAAATATAAGCTAGAACTTTCACTAATCTAGACCAGTCTGAAAACCGTTTTGGATCTAATCGCCAATCATCCTCGCAGTTCTTAGGAATCATTACACTTAAAAAACTAACAGATTTGTTCTGTTCTGTTGAGGTCTTCACCTCCATGATTTTAGTCTCTGGCCACTTCTCTTTTGGTCCCTTTAGAATAGATAATACGTGGCTGACCTCTTCGACTAACAAATCTAAAAAGTGCATTTAGAAATGTATATGTATCAAAAGCATACGCCAACTCTAAATGCACCGCTCTTGTTGCCAAACACGTAATCAAACACAAATACCTCTTCATCTGAGCCTTACTTCTCTCCTGCTTGGTAAGATTAGGCCCTGCATAATCAATAGCTACCTTAGTAAAAGCTTTTAAGCTGTCCACTCTAGTTCTAACTGTTGGTAGTGGTGCCATAATCTGTTGCCCTGTCTTAACCTTTCTACGCGTACAGTCATTACATCTGTTCTCACAGGAAGCTACATCAGCTGGGTTTAATTTGCCAGGGACATGTCTCCACTGGCTTGAATTGGTATTATCCTGAATTTCACCAGCCCTGTGTGCCACAAAGGGTTTGAAATGCCTACTGTGACCACGTATCCACCAGAGGACATTCATACTGTCACATCAGAAATACACCTGCTTGATATCAAAACCCAATATTTTACATACCGAGATTGTTAGTCTAAGTCCTAGCATAGCACCTAAAAGCTCTAACCTGGGTATGCTAGTGGATTTTAGGGGTGCTACCTTAGTCTTTGAAGCTACAAATCGAACATCAACTTTCCCATCGATTTCACTTTTTATATACAAAACTGCTCCATATGCATCACTTGAAGCATCAACAAAAGGATGTAACTCAACTTCCCCTTTTCCACGAGGACATAAACATCTATATACACCTACGTCACTCAACCTATCTAAGTCTTTTATCCAAGACGTTACATTGTTTTTAAGATCACCTACCAAAGGCTCATCCCAATCCAGCCCGCTTTCCCATATTTCCTGCATAAGTATCTTGGCCCTTACAATAATTGGACTTATAAATCCTAACGGATCAAATACAGATGCAATTTTACTCAACACTGTACGTTTTGTAATACGTATGTCTGATTGACTGGAACCTTTGAAATTGAATTTGTCTTGATCAGCATTCCAAATTAAGCCTAAAGTCTTAACTGAAGGCAACTCACTCTCATTAAGTTGGAACTCTTTGGCCCTATGCTTCTGTGGAATGGCTCCTAAAACCTCCTTAGAATTTGATAGCCATTTTCTAGCTTTCATTCCTGCTCTACCCCATAAATCTGTAAGTTGATGGTACAACTCTATTCCTTCTTTCTCGTCCTTTACAGAATCCATGCCATCATCTATGTAGGTGGACTTAAGAATGGTCTCTGCCGCTAATGGCAACTTTTCCTTATGGATATCAGCAGTGTCTTGTGACACCTTTTGAGCTATGAATGGAGAAGCATTCACACCAAACACTACCCTACAGAATTCATAAACCTCTGGGTTGTTATCAGGGTTTAAATCGCGCCAAAGAAAACGTAACATTGGTCTATCTTTTTCATTGACCTCAATTTGAAAATGCATCTCAGAGATGTCACAGACTAGGGCTATCTTATGTTTCCTAAACCTCATCAGAATATCAAATAGGTTTATTTGCAACTTAGGTCCAGTATAAATTGCATCATTTAGACAGAAACTTTCATGTTTTGCGGCGGCGTCATAAACAATTCGTACTCTTGTTGTCTCTCTATCTAGCTTGACTACTGGAAAATGTGGTAAATACCATTGCCTATCTAGATATTTTCTACGTTTGAGTCAAGTTTTCTCATATACCCCTTTTCCACTTGTGTATCTATAACTTGTTTGTAAGCCTTTCCAAGTTCTTCATTCTTTGTCAATTTCTTTTCCACATTAGCTAGTCGTTTTAAAGCGGAACCATAATTAGATTTGGGTAGATATGATTTATTATCATTCCACGGTATTTCTACCGAGTATCTGCTATTGACTTTGAGCATTGAGTTTGTTACTAATTCATTTGCTTTCTTGTCCTCTGCATTATAGCATCTATGCTCGGTGTTAATACCAACTGTATTTATTTCCCAAAATTTTCTCATAATTTGATCGGTGTTTTCCCTTGTCATTTCGTTGCATTTAAACGTGTTAGCGTGTAATGCTGTTCCACTTGATATAGCTCTTCCGCTTTTACTTAATTTACCGACACATGTCCACCCAAGAGGAGTTAACCTGGCAACTGGTTCACCAAGCCTCCCGTGTCTCTCTTCGATAGAAGTATGTAATTCAAGATTGTCTATACCAATCAGTATGTCAATTTCATGTTTTTTACTTCTTACTACTGGAAAGTTAATATCTCTAAGATGATCCCAATCTTTGCTCACCCTTTTCCACGGAGAAGTTTTCAAACTCCCTGTAACGTTCTTAGTGGTTAGGACACTTATTTGATGCTTAATAGTATTATCAATTGGAGAAACAAATAATGTGACTGGTTGAGTAGTGAACCTTTCCTCCCTTCCATTAAAGGTGCTAACTACAACTTCTTTACTTTCTCCTGACAATCCGAGTTCCCCACATAAATCGGCATTGATATATGTTTGAGAACTTCCATCATCTAATAAGGCATTACCCTCTATGTTCTTGATACCATTGCTAACCATCACTGGGATTGTTCGAAGGGCAAGGTCTTGTACCTGAGCCATGTATGTACGGCTAGCACTATTCATGTGTCTAGGTCCTATACCATCATCATTAAACCAATTTGAACGCTTCCCTCATTTCTACCGCTCTCATTATGTCTTCCATTTGTTTTATGCAACCATCTGTTATGATCACTGATACAACCTTGTATATTGCATTTCATTTGCCTAGTGCAATTCTTAGCAAGATGACTACCCAAACATTTGAAGCATAACCTTTCTCTTTTTGCCAATTGCCATCTTTCTTCAACACCTAAGGCTTTGAATCTTTGACATTCCCATAATCTGCGAATATTCCCACAGCAAACACATTTGTTAGGAGCTCTTTCTTGTCTCCTTTCTCCAACCTGGCCCCTAACAAGATACGTGTTTGACCTAACTTCAGACTTAAATTCTCTCGACTTTGGTTTCCCTATTTCTCTGCCAAACATAGTACTATTTACTTCTGCTTGTTTCTCGATAAAACGAAGCATATCCAGAAATGTTGGTTCTCTAAAATCCAATATTTCGTAAGCTATATTCACCCATTTTGCTTGCATATAATTTGGCAATAATCTCTGAACTTTGAGTAAGTTAGACGTACTATCTAAATCATGCGTATAGCCCATGTTTGATAAGCTTATTTAACATTCCTTCATGGATCCCACTAATGACCACAACTCCTCTGAATCTCCTGGATACAGTTGCTTACGTTTCAATAGGTTTGACATTAATGCATCTAATATGAGATGGGGTTGGCCAAATTGTTTCCTTAAAATTTCCAGCGCCCTTCCATAACCTTCCTCACCTAACAAACTACAACTCCTGATACATGTGTTTGCTTTACCTTTACATAGTTGTGACAAGTATTGCAATCTAGTGTAATTGTTACTTAGTTTTGAAGCAACATTTAGCTTAAAGTTAATCATAAACTCCCAATAATCTAACGAATTGCCACAAAATTCTTTAACTTCTGCTTTTGGCAATTCAAATGCCAACTTAAATGACATCAAATTAGCTTCATCAGAATTGTGAAATGTTTCATTCTATTCTTTACTTTTCTTCTCTGAACCACTATCAGTTCTTGTTTCAGAAGAATTATCTTCATCTTCATTTTGGGTCATAGTTTCTGTTTTTGAACTGTCATTTGTTCTATTCTCGTGCATTATTTGCCTACACCTTTTTGATTACTCACTTTTCCGAGCTGTTCTGACTTCGCCGAGCTGATAATCTTCTTCGCCTTTCCGCATACTTCAAAGTAGTTTTGTTCACAATCTTCCATATATCTTTCTGCTGCCGCAAATTCGTTATCATCACTTTCAAGTAATCCATATTCCTCATGAATTTCTTCCAATTTATTTGATACAACTTTTGCTCTTTCTAATAATTTATTAATCACTTCAACATCTATCTCCATGCTCTCCTTTGCATACTGTGCTTTTAAAATATTTAACCTTTTCGTCATTTTCCCTTTTTCAACCTTCCGTTCCTTCTTTAGCTGCTCAAACTTAACTTCTTCTTTTCCTTTATCTCCGTCTGTCATTTTGATTATTCTACGATCTGATGATTGTATCCAGGCAGTATCGACTTATATCAATTAGTAGATGTGCATGTACTCACTGAATTCTTGAAATAGCTACGTTCTTCGAAATTCATCCAAATCTTTCAGAATTATTCTCCTTTTTTTTCTTCTTTTTTTTGTTGGTTTTTTAGATCACCAATTCCATTCTTTATTTAATATCCCACGGCTTTAATAGATCACCGAATTTATATATCCAACGTTGATTTAATAGATCACCAAGTCCATATATCCAACGTCAATTCAAGTCCATTTTAAAAATTATATCCAAACAAGTTTTAAATTATTGGTCCTGTTTCAACCTAACTCTGCTACCATTTTGTTCCCAAGGTGAACAAAAATTATTAGTTCCGAACTCTTCGGTTCCTTTATATCAACTGATCTATTTACACATTCTTCATTTCAAATTAGGCATTTCCCGCCAACATATTCCCGCTCAATAATAACAAAACATATAACGATATGCATGATAAACATGAATATAAATTCACATTAAGCGTGATATTTTACTGCAATAATTATAGAATAACATATTATATTTTTCTCAACCCATTAAGTAAATCAATAACATTTTTAAACATACGTTTCTTTTGATATAATAAATAACCCTGGAATCGTATTACGTGGAAACTACATGGTATTGAAATGACACTGCATTTCATATGACTTAACAAGAGATCACTAGTAATTACACAACACCATAGTCCGGAGGGACCGGGCTCGAATCCCAGGAAATATAAATCTTTTTTAAACATATCAAAAATAAATTAACTTTTGTTCTCTATTTATATTGATGAACCATGCTGCAGAACACCTTATATGCTGCAAGTGGAAAAGTAAAAGTAGAAGAGTCCAGGGGATTAATTCAATCAGGGTAATCCAAAAGCGGAAACCAAAATGGATTTAGATATTGAAGTTTATACAAAACTTGGTAAAGATCTTGGGTTTCAAGGAAAAGAATTATTAGAATTTGCAAAAAAAGAAAGAAATAGGCAAGAAAAGATCTTGAAAGAACGGGCAATCCTGGAAAGGGATGAAAGACCAAAAGAAAGAGAACATGAAAAGGAAATGAAAGAGTATGAACTAAAAATAGCTGAAAAGAGGGTAAATGTTACACATACTCCAGTATCAAACACTGATGGGATTGTAGGCTCAACTAAATTGCCAAAATTACTTTATTTCAATGAATCAACTGACGACATGGACGCTTACTTGCGGCGTTTTGATAGGTTCGCAAGTACAGCTGGTTGGCCTAAAACTAATTGGGCAATTTCTATGAGTACTCTATTAACTGGTAAGGCACTTGAAGTTTATTCGAGAATGCCAGTCACTGATGCAAAGGATTGGGAAAAACTTAAATCGGCTTTACTTTTTAGATATGAGTTAACTGCCGAAGGGTTTAGACACAAATTAAGATCTGCAAAATGTGACTCAGGAGAAACCTTTGCCCTATGTTGTGATCGATTGAAGGGTTATATTGTCAGATGGGTGGAGTTGAGTGGCGTTAACAAGGATTATGACGGGCTGGTGGATCTATTAGTGCAAGAGCAAATATTGATGGGGGGAAGTAGAGAGTTAGCAGTTTTTTTTTAAGGAGAGACAGCCCAAAGGGGCAGTTGAAATGGCAAGTCTGGCAGATAAATATGTAGACGCACATAGGTTTGAAAATAAGAGCAAACGACAAAATAGTTTTGATAAGCCAAAACCAGGGTAACAAATTTTCAGGCCCACAATATGATGTCTCATTCAAACAAAATGCCAGCCCAACCAAAAAGAAATTATGTTAGATTATGTTTCATTTGTGGCAAGGTAGGCCATATTGCAGAAGACTCTTGGCATAAGTTCAAAGGGAGTCAAAGAGAAAAGAGTGCATGCTTGAGAGAAACGAGACTAAATCTAGAGGGAATTGAGAAGAGTGAGGGTCCTCCTTTAGCATTATGTTCAGATGTACAGTCCAAATTATGCAATTGTGTAGGACATACCAAAGAATGTGTTAAACTAGTGTGTGGTCATGAGCTTTCAGTCATGAGCGCTGCCTGTAATTGGTAATTATGAAGATCAAATTCCTGTTATTAAAGGTTTCTTAAATGATAAGCCGGTAAAGATTTTACGTGATATTGGGTGTAGCACAGTCGTAGTGAAAAGGGATTTAGTAAATGAAGATCAATTACTAGGATATACAAAGGAGTGTGTTCTTATAGATGGTGCCGTACGGAGGGTTCCTGCTGCTCAAATTCCGATAGATTCGCCATATTATGTAGGCACGATAACTGCATTATGTATGACTCATCCTTTATACGACGTCATAATTGGCAATGTTAAAGGGGCACGTGATCCAAAAGACCCCGATAGTAATTGGATTCCAAAAGAAATAGTTCAATCCAATGTGGCAGGTGCTGTAGAAACTAGGGGACAAAAGGAAAGAAAAGAGAGGGACCTAAACCATTCAGGGTCGCTGATGGGCCCACATTAAATGAAACGCCTGCTGATGTGCAAAAGGCTCAGCATGATGACCTTTCACTAGTGAGATTGTGGAAATCTGCTCAAGATAGAGTAGTTAGCGTTTTTGGTAACGACAATAAGATTCAATTTGAAATTAAGAAGGGATTTCTCTACAGACACTTTTCTTCTCCCAAGGTAGAAAACGGGAAATTGTTTGAACAGTTTGTTGTTCCCCAAAAGTTAAGACAAAAGGTTTTGATGATGGCGCACGACTCTATTATGGCGGGTCATATGGGGCAAAAGAAAACTCTGGACAGGATACTAGCTAACTTCTTTTGGCCAGGTGTCCATGCAGACGTTCAAAGGTATTGTATTTCATGCGATGTGTGTCAGCGCACCGTATCGAAGGGTTCAGTTCAAAGGGTACCTTTAGGTTCAATGCCACTAATCGATACCCCTTTCAAAAAAGGAGCGATAGACCTTGTAGGACCAATCCAGCCTATAACCGAAAGAGGAAATAGGTATATCCTCACCCTTGTGGATTACGCCACGCGCTATCCCGAGGCTATTGCATTGCCGAGGATAGACACGGAAAGAGTAGCAGAGGCTCTGTTAGAAATCTTCTCCAGAACTGGCATACCTTCAGAAATTTTATCTGATCTTGGTACTAAAATCACCTCCGATTTGATGAAAAAGGTTGAACGGCTGTATTCCATCAAACACTTAAACACCACGCCTTACCACCCGATTTTTCACGGGTTAGTAGAAAAATTCAATGGTACTTTAAAAAGGATGTTAAAACGCATGTGTTGTGAAAGACCTAAGGATTGGGATCGTTACTTTCCCGCTCTTTTATTTGCTTATAGAAAAGCACCACAAGCCAGTCTATTATTCTCGCCATTTAAACTTTATGGTCGAACGGCACGTGGACCACTTCAAATTGTACATGAATTATGGTCCGGTGGAAGTCTTGATGAAAATGTTAAGACAACCTATGAATATGTTCTTGATTTAAGGGATCGTTTAGTTTCCACATCTCAAATTGCTAGAAGTGAACTTGTTAAAGCGAGTAACAGATATCGCAAGTCCTATGATGCTCGATCCAAAGATCGAAAGTTCAAAACAGGTAATCTAGTCTTGTTGTTGTTGCCAACAGAACACAACAAATTAACCTTACAATGGAAAGGTTCATTTAAAGGGATCGACAAAATCGCCCAAAATGACTACAAAATTGATATCGTAGGGAAAGAGAAAGTTTCATGCTAATATGCTGAAAGAGTATCACACAAAAGAGGATAATCAAATTGGTAGCTTGTATGCTGCTGCAGCCTTTGTTAAAAGGCATGCTAGTGTAATTGAGGAAGATGAAAATTGTTCAGATGATTCACAAGTCAAATTGTTACCCCTCGAACAAAACGAGCGTTTTAAAGTAATTGGGTATGTGAACATACTGAGACGAAAAAGGAAAGAGTCAAGTAAACGGTCTTCTGAGGAAGCACTCAAATGTTTTGACTGAAATTCCAGGGTGTACAAACCTTGCCTATCATTCAATTCATTTGACTACCGAGGATCCTGTAAGATCCAAGGCGTATCATACGCCTTTAGCGACGCAAAAAAACAATCAAAAGTGAGCTAGAAACAATGCTCAAAATGGGAGTGATTGAAATATCAAGTTCAAGCTATGCGTCTCCCATTGTCTTAGTTCGTAAACCTGATGGGTCAAACAGATTCTGTATAGATTACAGAAAGCTAAATATGGTCACTGTGTTTGCTCCTGAACCTGTGCCTAATCCAGAGCATCTTACGTCGGTCCTTGTTAAAGCAAAATACTTTTCAAAATTGGACCTTGCCAAAGGCTACTGGCAAATCCCTATTTGGGACAAAGACAAAGAGAAAACGGCCTTCGTAACGTCAGAGGGCTTATACCAATTCAAAGTTCTTCCGTTTGGTCGTGTTAACACCCCTGCTATTTTCTCACGCATGATGCGTAAACTATTAGATGGTCAAGATCATGTGATAAATTATATAGATGATATTCTTATCTATACCGATACCCTTTTTGGTTAAATCAGTCAACTGCTGAAAAATTTGGTATAAACTTTCTATAGTAATTTGCGAGTCCCATGAACGATCTTACTTCCTTTTTTGTCTTTGGTGGGGAAGCTTCCATGATTTGAGCTATTTTGCTGGGTTGCGGTTTGATGAGCCCCTCTACAACAATATGCCCTAAAATTTATAGTGACTCATACCCAACCATACACTTTGTTGGTCTAGCAGTTCAACCTGCCTCTTCAATTCGTCTAAACACTGATTCTAAAACATTGACGTGCGCATCCCATGTATCGGTATAGATAAGAATATCATCTATATAACTTATCATATGATCTTGACCATCTAATAGTTTACGCATCATGCGTGAGAAAATAGCAGGGGCGTTAACACGACCAAACGGAAGAACTTTGAATTGGTATAAGCCCTCTGACGTTATGAAGGCCGTTTTCTCTTTGTCTTTGCCCCAAATAGGGATTTGCCAGTAGCCTTCAGCAAGGTCCAATTTTGAAAAGTATTTTGCTTTGGCAAGGACCGACGTAAGATTCTCTGGATTAGGCACAGGTTCAGGATCAAACACAGTGACCATATTTAGCTTTCTGTAATCTATACAGAATCTGTTTGACTCATCAGGTTTACGAACTAAGACAATAGGAGACGCATAGCTTGAACTTCATATTTCAATCACTCCCATTTTGAGCATTGTTTCTAGCTCACTTTTGATTGTTTTTTGCGTCGCTAAAGGCGTAGGATACGCCCTAAATCTCACAGGATCCTCGGTAGTTAAATGAATTGAATGATGGGCAAGGTTTGTACACCCTGGAATTTCAGTCAAAACATTTGAGTGCTTCCTCAGAAGACCGTTTACTTGACTCTTTCCTTTCTCGTCTCAGTATGTTCACATACCCAAACATCTTTAAGACACTCGTTTTGTTCGAGGGGTAACAATTTGACAATTTGACTTGTGAATCATCTGAACAATTTTCATCTTCCTCAATTACACTAGCATGCCTTTTAACAAAGGCTGCAGCAGCATACAAGCTACCAATTTGATTATCCTCTTTTGTGTGATACTTTTTCAGCATAGTAGCATGAAACTTTCTCTTTCCCTGCAATATCAATTTTGTAGAAGTAAATTGGGGTAAAGCTCAACAACGAGCATTTTATACATTGAAAGCGAGACTTTCCAGCTCGCCGATTTTACATCTACCAGACAATGACAAAGTTTTCATTTTAAGAACAGACGCATCTGATACTGGAATTGGTGCTATCTTAATGCAGCAAGAGGGTGATCAAAGTTTTCCCGTATGTTATGCTAGTCGAAAACTATTGCCACGAGAAACAAGATATTCGGTCATTAAAAGAGAGTGTTTAGCCATAATATGGGCTATCCTGAAACTTCACATTTACCTTTATGGCAGACAATTTATCATAGAAACAGATCACCAACCTCTTACTTACCTCTCTACTATGAAATTTTCTAATAACTGTGTCATGAGATGGGCGCTGAGCTTACAGCCATATAGATTTACACTCAAAGCCATTAAGGGTAGTGACAACTCGGGTGCTGATTTTCTTAGTAGATGCAGTAAAGAATTTGAATAAGTTGTGATAGTGTGGTTATTTTAATGGTCAACATGTCAGAACAATAGTATAGTGATTGATTGCAGGTCATTCAGATTATGTAAATGATGGTGAAGAGTTAGGACAGAGAGTATATTTGTTTTGAGGGAATTAATTGTTAGTAGAGGATAAGATGTTTTCTAGGAAAATTGATGTTTGGATCATTTTTTTTTTTTTTTTCGAAGTTGTGTAATCTTAAAGGGGGGGGGGGGTCGTGTCACGCGAGAGTATGGCAATTACACAACTCCGTAGAAAATCGCACACACGTAAACACAACTTATACGCCCCAGTGGTTATTCCAGGAATGCAAACTCACAATTGCTTCTTCCAGATTATTTGCATAAACGCAGTTCTGGCGGGTTTTCTATTTTGAGTGAACAATCAGATTGGGAGGGGCAGTTTCCTAATATCTTGCAAAGGACGCGGATGGGAGAGAGCCAAGGGCTCGAGAGTTTACTATTAAAGTATACATTGGATATACTTGAAGATAATCTTGGTGTAGTTTTCCCACCATTGAGGGTCGGAAATATCATCGTTTGATATTTAGTCATTGAGGACTAAAGTTAATTAATAGATTCTTCGGGGCTAATGAGTGTCCACGATTAAGAAACTCCCGAAAGTGCAGTTAGACGTGTTCAACTCTTGAACTAAATTGTTTGGTTGTGAGTACTAGATTTCTTGTTATTCAAACTTAGGGTTTAGTCCCCACCCCACCTTCCAATAAGTATATCACTAAGGGAAACCCAGTGTGTGTTTGCAGTAAAATACATAAAGGGAAATGTAACGTTGGATTTGGGTCATGTTTTAAGACGCCCAGTGGTAGGGCCAACAATAAAAGTGGTAGTAAACAAATCCTCAACCCTCCATTGGTCAGGAGGACAGAACACCTATTTTGGTGTTTTTTAAATGTAGTTGAAGCAGAAACTATTCATTGGTATAACAATGAATTCTAGGTGTAGTAAGCTATTGGAATGTGTAACAATGTATGAGTACTTAAAATATTTCTCTAGGGTTATTTAGGGACAAGTTTATGTAAGTTGTTTATTATTTTAGAAGTCGAATTCTGCAAACTCAAGAGATTCAAGTCAAAGGAATCTTGAGTTATACGTTGTGAATAAGGTATATTGTGGCCGAGTTAAAGGTCATATATCGTGACTCGGGTGTGGCGGTATTTATTTTGTCTTAAATTTATTTTGCCACACTTTGTGTTTTATGATTTGTTAGATTAGAGATAATTAGTAATTGTGTTCTTAAGGGACTTGTTTTTCTCTGATAATATTCAAAATGGTAAAAAGGAATCTCCTTATGCAAATTTATTTGTGATGACTATTTGAGAGGTAATAATTTGATGTATGGATGCTTGGGTGTTATGCATTTATTGAGTGATAATTGAAATTTGCATCCATAAATTATAGTTGTCAGAAGTTGCGTATTTACACAATATTTCCAAGGGTGTTCCTTTCATTTGTTTACCAGGCCCGGTAATCCCTTGGGCTGTTAGATGTGAATAGCGCCACCACAACGAAATATAGCGCCACCGGTATATCCTGATTTATAATTGAACAGCAGATGTGAATAGCGCCACCACAACGAAATATAGCGCCACCGGTATATCCTGATTTATAATTGAAAAATAAATGTGAATAGCGCCACCACAACGCAATATAGCGCCACCGGTATATCCTGATTTATAATTGAAAAGCCGATGTGAATAGCGCCACCACAATGAAATATAGCGCCAATGGTACATCTTGGTTTATATCTGGAAAGCAGATGATTATAGCGCCACTTGTATATTTTGTAAATAATTAAAGCGTAATATTAAAATATCAACTTAAATTATATTTTATTAGTCTTCTTTTGTGTCGTCTCTGGTTGGCCGGCCACGGTACTGAATACACATTTGCATTACAGTTTTTCTCTCTGTCGCACTGTGTGACATTTTTGGGGGCTTGTCCGGAAAAGCTGTATTAGTTTATTTTGTGCCGTGCAGTCACTGTTCCGTGACCCGCAAAAGAGAGCTACTCTTTCAGTAAAGGTATTATAGTTTAATGATTAAAGTTGCTTCTTATCTCTACGGTTTAGCAGAGTGGAGTCATTAAGTTTCATTATTTCAGATAATACCTTATATGGTGCAAGTGGAAAAAGTAAAAGTAGATAAGAGTCCAGGGGATTAATTCAATCAGGGTAATCCAAAAGCGGAAACCAAAATGGATTTAGATATTGAAGTTTATATAAAACTTTGTAAAGATCTTGGGTTTCAAGGAAAATAATTATTAGAATTTGCAAAAAAAGAAAGAAATAGGCAAGAAAAGAGCTTGAAAGAACGGGCAATCCTGAAAAGGGATGAAAGACAAAAAGAAAGAGAACGTCAAAAGGAAATGAAAGAGTATGAACTAAAAATAGCTGAAAAGAGGGTAAATGTTACACATACTCCAGTATCAAACACTGATGGGATTGTAGGCTCAACTAAATTGCCAAAATTACCTTATTTCAATGAATCAACTGACGACATGGACGCTTACTTGCGGCGTTTTGAGAGGTTCGCAAGTACAGCTGGTTGGCCTAAAACTAATTGGGCAATTTCTATGAGTACTCTATTAACTGGTAAGGCACTTGAAGTTTATTCGAGAATGCCAGTCACTGATACAAAGGATTGGGAAAAACTTAAATCGGCTCTACATTTTAGATATGAGTTAACTGCCGAAGGGTTTAGACACAAATTCAGATCTGCAAAATGTGACTCAGGAGAAACCTTTGCCCTATGTTGTGATCGATTGAAGGGTTATATTGTCAGATGGGTGGAGTTGAGTGGCGCTAACAAGGATTATGACGGGCTGGTGGATATATTGGTGCAAGAGCAAATATTGATGGGGGAGAGTAGAGAGTTAGCAGTTTTTTTTTAAGGAGAGACAGCCCAAAGGGGCAGTTGAAATGGCAAGTCTGGCAGATAAATATGTAGACGCACATAGGTTTGAAAATAAGAGCAAACGACAAAATAGTTTTGATAAGCCAAAACCAGGGGTAAGAAATTTTCAGGCCCACAATATGATGTCTCATTCAAATAAAATGCCAGCCCAACCAAAAAGAAACGATGTTAGATTATGTTTCATTTGTAGCAAGGTAGGCCATATTGCAGAAGACTCTTGGCATAAGTTCAAAGGGAGTCAAAAGAGAAAAGAGTGCATGCTTGAGAGACACGAGACTAAATCTAGAGGGAATTGAGAAGAGTGAGGGTCCTCCTTTAGCATCATCTTCAGATGTACAGTCCAAATTAGGCAATTGTGTAGGACATACCAAAGAATGTGTTAAACTAGTGTGTGGTCATGAGCTTCCAGTCATGAGCGCTGCCTGTAATTATGAAGATCAAATGCCTGTTATTAAAGGTTTCTTAAATGATAAGCCGGTAAAGATTTTACGTGATAGTGGGTGTAGCACAGTCGTAGTGAAAAGGGATTTATTAAATGAAGATCAATTACTAGGATATACAAAGGAGTGTGTTCTTATAGATGGTACCGTACGGAGGGTTCCTGTTGCTCAAATTCAGGTAGATTCGCCATATTATGTAGGCACGATAACTGCATTATGTATGACTCATCCTTTATACGACGTCATAATTGGCAATGTTAAAGGGGCACGTGATCCAAAAGACCCCGATAGTAATTGGATTCCAAAAGAAATAGTTCAATTCAATGTGACAGGTGCTGTAGAAACTAGGGGACAGAAGGAAAGAAAAGAGAGGGACCTAAAACCACTCAAGGTCGCCGATGGGCCCACATTAAATGAAACGTCTACTGATGTGCAAAAGGCTCAGCATAATGACCTTTCACTAGTGAGATTGTGGAAATCTGCTCAAGATAGAGTAGTTAGAGTTTTTGGTAACGACAATAAGATTCAATTTGAAATTAAGAAGGGATTTCTCTACAGACACTTTTCTTCTCCCAAGGTAGAAAACGGGAAATTGTTTGAACAGTTTGTTGTTCCCCAAAAGTTAAGACAAAAGGTTTTGACGGTGGCTCACGACTCTATTATGGCGGGTCATAGGGGGCAAAAGAAAACTCTGGACAGGATACTAGCTAACTTCTTTTGGCCGGGTGTCCATGCAGACGTTCAGAGGTATTGTATTTCATGCGATGTGTGTCAGCGCACCGTATCGAAGGGGTCACTTCAAAAGGTACCTTTAGGTTCAATGCCACTAATCGATACCCCTTTCAAAAGAGTGCCGATAGACCTTGTAGGACCAATCCAGCCTATAACCGAAAGAGGAAATAGGTATATCCTCACCCTTGTGGATTACGCCACGCGCTATCCCGAGGCTATTGCATTGCCGAGGATAGACACGGAAAGAGTAGCAGAGGCTCTTTTAGAAATCTTCCCCAGAACTGGCATACCTTCAGAAATGTTATCTGATCTTGGTACTTAGTTCACCTCCGATTTTATGAAGGTTGAACGGCTGTATTCCATCAAACACTTAAACACCACGCCTTACTACCCGATTTTTAACGGGTTAGTAGAAACATTCAATGGTACTTTAAAAAGGATGTTAAAACGCATGTGTTGTGAAAGACCTAAGGATTGGGATCGTTACCTTCCTGCCCTTTTAATTGCTTATAGAGAAGCACCACAAGCCAGTCTATTATTCTCGCCATTTAAACTTCTTTATGGTCGAACGGTACGTGGACCACTCCAAATTTTACATGAATTATAGTCCGGTGAAAGTCTTGATGAAAATGTTAAGACAACCTATGGATATCTTTTTGATTTAGGGGATCGTTTAGATTCCACATGCCAAATTGCTAGAAGTGAACTTGTTAAAGCGAGTAACAGATATCGCAAGTACTATGATGCTCGATCCGAAGATCGAAACTTCAAAACAGGTAGTCTAGTCTTGTTGTTGTTGCCAACAGAACACAACAAATTAACCTAACAATGGAAAGGTCCATTTAAAGTGATCGACAAAATCGCCCAAAATGACTACAAAATTGATATCGTAGGGAAAGAGAAAGTTTCATGCTAATATGCTGAAAGAGTATCACACAAAAGAGGATAATCAAATTGGTAGCTTGTATGCTGCTGCAGCCTTTTTTAAAAGGCATGCTAGTGTAATTGAGGAAGATGAAAATTGTTCAGATGATTCACAAGTCAAATTGTTACCCCTCGAACAAAACGAGTGTTTTAAAGTAATTGGGTATGTGAACATACTGAGACGAAAAAGGAAAGAGTCAAGTAAACGGTCTCCTGAGGAAGCACTCAAAGCTTTTCTCTCTGTCGCACTGTGTGACAGAATGTGCTGAATAATGAACTCATGCCATGAAAGAGCAGTCATACAATAAATTTTCTGAAGTCAAAGAAAGTAAAGTAAAGTGGTCTCTGGTATCAAACAAATCAAAACAATTGGTTTTTGCCGTGAATGAGAATGATGGAATGTGAATCTACCCTGAACAGAGTTTAAACATTGAATGCTTAGACTTGATTTAAACTGAAGACAATAATTACAAGTGATGATCTCCA
>JAIGNY010001350.1:0-10000 GCA_020152595.1 Chiridota heheva | reverse complement strand
CCAAATTTCATATAAACTGTCATTGCATATTGCATAACACCTATGTTAATCAATAAAATGAAATTATTAAAATACAATATAACTGATACTATCATGTTCACCAATCATACAGCATTTTCACATTGACAATGATATTCCTTAAATTAACATATAAATTAGTCATAATACAGAAACACAAAGCACTCTTATGAGTATATTAATAAGACTATTTTGAAAAAGATGTATATTTTCAAATTAATGCCAGTACTGCTATACAAAGTTTGATTACGATTGGATGCACTGTTTTGGAAATAACAACATTTAAACAGAGATTAATTTTGCCAAAAGCAATAGGAATCATCTACAGATCACAACACATTAGTATACTAAATATAAAAAAATTCCAGTCCACCATTTCAGTGATATCATGATAACAGGCTCTTTCCACTTATATTCAACATAAAGATCCACCTTCTTTGCATATTAAATTAAACTGTAAGCTTTTGCCTCATTAACTAGCTAAAAACATAATTACAATCCATATGAAACAAACAGACAAGTGGCTGTTGAAGTATGAGTTCTCAGAAGATTTTTACTTCAAGGCCCACCTACTCATTAATATGCAAGATCACTCATTAATATGCAAGATCTACCCACCAAAACCAACAGAGAGCAGCTAACAGACCACAAACATCTGTATACCCAATACTGTATGACAAATTTCCAGTGCATCGTTCTTGAGATAATTTTTTAACAACAAGCTCTTTTCAGCAAAATCACATTAAGCCCTGCCTGAATTGAGACTGGCTACTTAAAAGACTGGGCTTCCACAGCACAGGCCATGCTACAAAGCCAAAGATAACGTAACGATACACACGCACATTGACAATAACAAGTAGTGGACGAGGAAGAAGGACGAGCACGGAAAAAGGGGTCAATGGCCACACGAAAGATGGGCCTGACAATAGCCAGGGGACATCAAGTAGTTACTAAAACATAAAGAAGTCACTACAGAGCCACCCCACCCTAGGAGAACTACAAAAACAAACTACAAGGAATAACCATACAAAAAGGTTTCTAGGATTAAACAAAAATGCTAAGTAGAAAAATAATGTCAGATAATTTGATTGTTCAGAGACAGATTCAAATTGTATACTGCCTGTCAACTTATTCCAGCTAATAATGCTTTAGGATTTATTGATTATTAGGATATTACACTGTGTAAGAAGTGGAACAGGGGCAACAACCCAAACAGCAGAAACGAGTTATTTGTGGGTATTTTTTTAGTATGAAGTGTGATTATAATGACATTACTAGGTTTTTCTGATACCACAACTTTGGCATCGTGCAATAGCTTTGTGAAACAATGTCAGAACAATGAACTTTTAATATTACTTTCCTTCGACATACTAGTACTAACAACAGTGCTGGTACTTCCTTGGCGAAATCACCGGTATGTGAAACTTACTGGTACTGCCCAATCCTAGATATAATGAGCAAAAAATTAACTTGAAACTATAAAACGATAAATTAATGATATAAGGATATGAATGGGCAACTTTAAGATACATTGCTGTAGGAACAAAAATTGTCTCAAATAGGTTACAATGAACCAGTTTTATATTTCCAATCATCAACTACTACTACTGTTCTGAATCTTTACGCCAAAGGGTTTTGTGCTGCAAAAGGCCTTTAAAAGTCAACAAAACAGACCTGAAAGATCATGATGTTGTCAGTGATCTTTTTTTTCCCTTCTTTCTCCAATTTGAAAGACAAAAATACAAACCTGCACGTGGGATATTTAGCAAAATATAACAAACTTTCTGTTCCAATAGATTATTTGTAATGTTGATATATTTGTTCCTTAATGATATGCCAAAATGCTGCAACTAACTCTTCACTGTCCTCTGGCTGAAACCAAGTAAGACAGCCATTTGAGCACTGGAAAATCCACACCCTGCAAAAAAAAAGAATAGTACTAACTAGAACAGTGCAAACTGACATGGCTGGCATGATACTAATGCAAACCATGAAAGGAATAAAGATCTCACTGACATCCCACCATGTGCTCTATATTACTCCTAAAATGATTTTGATATGACAACCCATCTCAACATCCCACCAAATAAACCACTGAAAGCCCCAAAAGGAATCCCATATCAGACCCTCCAACTTCACCTAATACAATATATGATAGCCTACTCTAAATACCACAAGGTACTCTCACCCTGTATATCCCATATGACATTATGTCTCATTTGACATCCCAACATATGACCGACTTGACATCCCTACATCCTAACTCCCACTTGACAGTGTTCACACTCAAGTTCAGATTTGAGAGAAAAAGGAGGGAGAGGGGGAGAGTTATCACTGATGTATATTTTATGAGATTTTCTTTTTAAACAGGGGGAGAGCTTTGAAATGTTTAAATCTTCTAACATATGAAAATAGCATTAAGTGTTGCATTTCATCACATTCATCGCATATCTAGTGCAATGACAACACTCAGATTGAGAGACCTGTACTGGACCAAACTTTTTCTTTCTTTTTCCCACTCACATCCACATTGAAATGTTTCAGTGTTGGTTGTATCAACCCTTTTTAAATTTTCTTGGTACAATATTTTGCATGTCTTAAAATTCAATTTATGCCTTAACGACCATGGTCTAAGCTGTAAAATTGTACTGTATTTAGTTTTGGGTCATTCAGATTTCTTTGCGGAAATTTTCCCCTTTATTATAATCATTAATATTTTTGTGCAATTGCGCATCCGCATATGAATTATGTCCCATGACATCCCATCCCAAATCCCAAATGACATCCCACCATAAATCCTACTCGACATCCCATACAGTCTCACTTCACATCCCACCCTATGACTAACTTGACATCCCACCCATGTCATGACAATATGACATCCTACTTCCACTTGGCATCCCACCATTTGACTCACTTGACAGTTTCAAATCCAACTATACTGTATGATCAGTGTTTTACAGCTGAAATACAGGGAACACCGTCCCCACTAAACTTTTCGGGAAAACGTTGTACTAACACATCCCCTTACAGTATGTGATCACTATACTAAGACCAACGCATCATTTCATTCACATTATTACTTCAAATTTGTTGATATTATCTTACACACCGTTGATTTTGACATT
Organism: Chiridota heheva; assembly: GCA_020152595.1. NCBI lineage: Eukaryota > Metazoa > Echinodermata > Holothuroidea > Apodida > Chiridotidae > Chiridota > Chiridota heheva. Next base: position 6,854 of record JAIGNY010001350.1, on the reverse strand, counting down.
TGTACAAACCAATACCTCTCTGGCACGACTAAACCCTATTTGTTTAAGTACCCATAAACATGACGAACCAACCAACCGTCCCCCACTACAAAAAGTAAAACATCAGTGTATGACGCATAGTGCTGTCATGAAATGGCTCTATTACGTATCAATAATCGTAGAGGAAAATATCGCATTATATTGGTATATCGCTACTTACAAGAAAACTGACTCACGACACAAATTGTTAATATTACTAAAATTATATGATCATGGAGTTACAATTTACTCCATGATATGATGAACGCAAGAATTTCAGATCTAGCAGACAACATTATCGCGTGACTATCATGTTCAATTTGGTAATTCAACCAACGTGACCATGAATCATCAAAGTGAGAGCCTGAGTGGCACATTGTAGACCAATTTTTAGTTCTTTTTGCCAACTTACATCGGCGCGTGCCAGTGTCTTGTGACGGAGCACGATTTGTAATTATTTGTTTTTATGTTTCATGATTATTTTGCATGTTTTCATTTGCCTAAACTTGAATTTCAGATTTAGTACCGTAACGTTAAAATTGTAATGTACGAAGTAGTCTAGCCTATTTGTGCGAAAATGTCTTACTTGAGTATTACTTTTTGGTATCGCGATATGTCGCGAGAGGCATATTTCATGTCATGGAAAAAGAGATATCGTGATGACAACACTAATGACGCACTTGGCACCACATTACCATGGTTGACACCCCACAATATTTCCCACTTGGTATCCCACCCTATGATACAAGTACTGTAGTTGACATCCCAACATATAGCCTACTTTCAAAAATTAAAACCATATCACCCAATTCACTTCAAAATGAGGCCACAATTTTTCTACCACCCAAGCCATGAGGTCTGGACTTTCGGTAGGGGTGGGCCACCAGCGGATATCGTTTGTCTTTATAATTTCCTTTGTGAAGGCACTAACGTGCTTAGGGTCATTGTCTTGAATGAACCTGTAATTTCAATCCGGAAAAGCTTTCCTTGTGAATTTAGGTAAAGCTTCTTCTAATAAAACAATATAAATCTCTTTTCATGATACCATCGAGTACCAGGATGTCTGTGGCACCTCGATCTGATATGTCTGCCCAGACATGAACCCTGGTGTATATGTCTTCTTCTTCCAATGTTTTCGTTTATCTAATCACGTCATATGACAATCTACCAACCCTGGTTTTAATGTCTTATTCTTCTAATGTTTCCATTAATCTAATCACGTCATATAATATGACAATCTACCAAACCTGGTTTATGTCTTGTTCTTTCAATGTTTCCATTCATCTGATTACGTCATATGACAATCTACAAGCCCTGGTTTATGTGTCTTATTCTTCTCATGTTTCCGTTCATCTAATCACGTCATATGATATGACAATCTACCAAACCTGGTTTATGTTTCGTTCTTTCAATGTTTTCATTCATCTGATTACGTCATATGACAATCTACCAACCCTGGTTTATGTGTCTTATTCTTCTCATGTTTCCGTTCATCTAATCACGTCATATAATATGACAATCTACCAACCCTGGTTTTAATGTCTTGTTCTTTCAATGTTTTCGTTCATCTGATCGCGTCCTATGTCAATCTACCTACCGTGGTTTATGTGTCTTATTCTTCTAATGTTTTCGCTCATCTGATTGCATCATATGACGTTAAAGAGGGCACCAAAATGAGTTTATATCAGTTTTGTATAGATCATGAATGCCAAAAACCTAATATCTAATCAAAAGTCCCGAAAAGATAAAACAAATTGAAACTTATTAAGTAATCGACGCTGCCAACAATGCAAGATTTGAAAACTGCTTGGCTAAACTGGAAATTGTGTACCTTAATTACCACTCCCATATCGATTCATCAGCTAACATTACTCACTCACTAATTGCTCCCTTTTCCTCCAGTGGAGATTGAGGCCTTCAGCACAGAGATCCATCTCTTCCTGTCTTGTGCCACTTCACTGACTTGCTTCCAGCTCCCCCATCCAAGCATCTTTCTACACTTCTATACCATTCGCCTCCAAGTTGTGTTTGGCCTGCCTCTTTTTCTTCGCCCATCTGGTGTCCAGAACAAAGCTCCCCTTGAATTATTGGTGGCATCTCTACATAAAATATGTCCGAGTTCTTTTCATCTTCTCTCATGATTTCTTATGCTTGTCGATACCATCTTTGTCTTTCTATACAAGTCATTATTTAAAATTACTAGAGCTATTAGTTAGAAGGTCATAGAGCTATCAGTTAGAACGTTATAAAGCTATCAGTTAGAAGGTCATAGAGCTATCAGTTAAAGCTTTATAGAGCTATCAGCTAGAGGACCGTAAAGCTATCAGTTAGAGGGTCACAGAGCTATCAGTTAAAGGCTTATGAAGCTATCAGTTAGAGGGTTATAGAGCTATCACTTAGAAGGTCATAGAGCTATCAGTTAGAGGGTTATAAAGTTATCAGTTAGAAGGTCATAGAGCTATCAATTAGAGGGTCGTAGAGCTATTAGTTAGAAGGTCGTAGAGCTAGTAGTTAGAGGATCGTAGAGCTATCAGTTAGAGGATCATAGAGCTATCACTTACATGGTTATATAGTTATTACTCAGAGAGTCATAGAGTTATCAGTTAGAGGGTCGTAGAGTTATCAGTTAGAGGGTCATAGAGCTATCAGTTAGAGGGTCATATAGCTATCAGTTAAAAGGTCATAGAGCTATCAGCTAGAGGGTTATAGACTTATCAGTTCGAGGAACATAGAGCTATCAGTTAGAGCGTCATAGCGCTATCAGTTAGAGGGTTATAGAGCTATCAGTTAGAAGGTCATAGAGGTATCAGTTAGAAATTTATAAAGCTATCAGTTAGAAGGTCATAGAGCTATTTGTTAGAAGGTTATAGATCTATCAGTTAGAGGATTGTAGAGCTATCAGTCAGAGGGTCATAGAGCTATCAGTTAGAGGCTTATAGAGCTATCATTTAGAGGGTTATAGAGCTATCAGTTAAAAGGTCATAGAGCTATCAGTTAGAGGTTTATAAAGCTATCACTTAGAAGGTCATAGAGCTATCAGGTAGAGGGTTATAGAGCTATCAGTTAGAGGGTCATAGAGCTATCAGTTAGAGGGTCATAAAGCTATCAGTTAGAGGGTCATAGAGCTATCAGTTAGAGGATCGTAGACTTATCAGTTAGAGGGTTATAAAGCTATCAGTTAGAGGGACATAGAACTATCAGTTAGAGGGTCATAGAGCTATCAGTTAGAGGGTCATAGAGCTACCACTTAGAGGGTCGTAGAGCTATCACTTAGAGGGTCGTAGAGCTATCAGCGAGAGGGTCATTATATTCATAACAATTAAAGGAGGTTTAATAACATGTCACAGTGTCATCTGGCTATATGCAAGATGTGTTTCTATTTTAACTTGAAGTTGATGTTATACAATATTTGTTAATGCAGCATAATTTTCCTAATCACGATATGTGAAACGGCCACAAACAGGGAAACCATAAGGATTGAAGGGCTTTTAATCACAATAAAACAAATTGTTGTAAGAGATGGAATTAATATTAAAAGTTATTTGTTAATATATTTTTAGCAGTAAAACTGTAAAACCAGTACAACTAAAACGTACGTTTAATAAGCCTATATTGACCATCACGGAACCTTTGATAAATACGACGGATCCTTTAAGATAAATGGTGATTATGCAAATTAACGAATTGAATTTGCTTTTTGAAGATTTTTTTTTTTGCTCCCGAAATTGAAAGCATCATGAATTAAGTTTTAGACGCATTTATTGGTATTGCCGAGGAACATGGGAATGTTATTTTTACTTGTTTTAACGTTAATCAATTTGATGGAGACATAAGTTTTTTAACTTATGAAAAGTTATTTTCCTTTTTGTAAGGTTCAAGGACGTTTTTGTATACACATGAAATTATCAAAGCATGCTGTTAAAAGTGTGTGTCTTATAATTTTGGAATAAAAACTTTCAACAAATTATAAAGAAATACATTAAAATTCTGATGTCCTTGTTGAGGAAACAGCATTATCAGGCACAAGATGTCAATACATAATCAAACAAAATGGATGCCTCCATGCATCGACTTAAAAACTAAATACCTTGAAATAGGAATATGCTGTTTTTGGTTTATATTTTAATTTTTTTCATAAGAAATAAGTTTTGTATTTGACTTAATCATTATGTCCCATTTACCGTTGACGGATAGGTGTGCTCAAGGAGTAACTATCAGAAATCAGGAAAATTATAAAGATTCTCATCAAAGTTTGATATAAAAAGTCTTCATAGTTTTATGATTACATTTGTGGAGTAGGAATGGATAGAGCTATCTATTCCTTATGTTATTCATTAACGCATTAGAAATAAGTAAGTAAATATTTTTAACTGTTTAGGCTTGATGATACAAAACACTGCAAAAAGCCAGAGGTTAAACATAAATTCCTTCTCAATTTCTTGAAACGAAATCTGTCTGTGTGTTAATCTTCTACACTTAACATACTTTTATCAATACAACTTTTCTATAAATGGATTTTTAGTGCACGATTCCCTACAAGTTGTGTGAAAGCTTATTTTGCTGATCATTTTTTAATGATTTAATTGGACAAACTGGCACACTTGATGTCCAGGATAACACATCCATTCTGGAATTCCATTATCAGCCTGTTGGGAACCAGATCCTCATATTTCTAATATCAAGTAGCATGATACCTATTACTGGGAGCACAAATGTTTCTAAAATAGGAAAATTTTGCTTCATGGAAGCCGCCATTTTTGTAATGTTTCCCATGATCCTTTGCCATGGCCGTATACAGAACCATCTAACTTATGGGGCGGGCTGGGGGACTTAAAACTTAATACTCGAAAACTTATTGCGAAGGAAAAATTGCAATGAATCTGTAAATAAACAATTAATTTTACGTAATAATGTCATTGAAGTTTTGGGATTTTGAAGGGAGGGTGGGAGAAGGGGTGGAGGGGAAGGGTATGGAGGGACGGAAAGTGGGAAGCCTTCGGAAAATAGCCTTCATTTTAGACTTTTTGATTTTCGGGAATAGTTTGGTGCCCATATCATTAACCCAAAAGTTTGGTCCCCGCAATGTTTTTTGATGTTTTTTATCTTGTGTGACCCGCTGATTCAAAATCCAAGTGATGCCACTCCGGTGATCCTGAGCGTTTTAAAATATTAATGATGGCCGCCAAGATGGCCGCCACCACTTAAAGAAATGTTCTATCGTTGCGCTTAGAGCACCTATAACAGTTTTTTGGGTATACAAAACTTTGTTGTTCATACCATAGATTCCATTTCTGACCACTTCAGTGACTTTTGCCATGTCCTACTAACCAAAATGGCTGCTAAGATGGCTGGCACTATAAGAGACATGTAATTTCTTTACTTTATGAAAACATATATTTGTGTTTGTTGTATCCTATACTAGGTTATTCATACCATACATTCTCATTTGTGACAAATTTTAAGACCATTTAACATGTTTGAATATCCAACATAGCCGCTATATTGACTTTGAAGGATTGGAGATATCCAAGATGGCCGGCAAGATAGCCGTAATCACGGCCGCAATATTTGCTTTTTGATCACCCATAAGGGTTTTTGTGTGTCAAATACTAAGTTAGTCATGGCATAAATTCCATTTCTGACCTTTGACATGCCAGGCATATCAAATTGATCAAATTTTACCCCTACCTTCTTCCCTTTTCCCTCAAAAATACCATGCCATACCCTTGCTTTTGGGACAATTGTTTTCTTATTTTGAATACAAAAACTGAATGTGTTTTCTGATTTATCGACAATAAATTGATCAATATTAAAAAAATATAATACAGAAATAAATTAACTGTCAAAACTGTCCTCAGAAAGTTTGAATTTGTTTGCATTGTTCCGTAGACTAAGAGCTTACTTAAGTCAACTTTAGTCCACCATACCCCATGCTTCCATTTCTTCATCATCTTTGTCATCATTTTGATCATCAATTTCTTTAGTCCATTTAGTTTGGCATATGTCCATTTTATAGCTCACCAAAAATTGTGCAAGTGAGTTGGGCAGTTGAGCACCTACACATTGCTAAAAGACATCCTTGAACACCACATTGAATCATTTGAAGAATTTCCAGGGGTGCTGGCTGGACACCATTTGGCACTGTCACTGATGTAAGCAGTTTGTTTTGCTTATCCTCTATCCAGCCTAAGTTAGGTGGGGCATATTAGGTGGACCTTCATTCAATGCTGCTTTCCAGATACATGTTTTAAAATGTGCACGTTTCACATTGTCCCCAATGACTTCAGATGTTGGCGGAAAAGGTTTCAGTTTTTGATGGTGTGGTAAGACCCCTTTTTGCCGTCTTTGATAACCACATATTGTACCTGGCATCTGATATGTTATCCTGGGTATTTATTCTATAGCAGGATGCGATCAATCTACTGGCCTCTTTTATAACATCTTTCATGTCAGCTCCAGGATCCCCAAGTGTAACAACTTCGTAACCAAGTTCGTAACGTCCCACGGGTGGGCCATTGTATCACAACCAGAGGCAATATGAGCAGCCAGAAGATGTAACAATTTCTTAGAGTGTTTCTACACTGCTGCTTCAATATCAATCATGGCTCTCTGAAGTGGTGGCTTCCATCACTAACTTGCATGCCAGCTTACATTGGTTGTAATAATAAAGTAGCAAGATAAATATGTCTGTATCATTAGTTATCACATGGATGTGAGTTGCTCCTTGATTTGTCACATGTACAACTTGCTGTGGTATAATTACATCAGCTTCTTCATGGGTTACTTTATAAAGCCATCAACATATTTTTGTTATGTGCAATGTGAAGGCCAGTGAA
>JAIGNY010001349.1:0-39856 GCA_020152595.1 Chiridota heheva | reverse complement strand
GCAAGGATAGTGTAAGGCTAGGGCAAGGATTGTGTAAGATGGGTGCAAGGATAGTGTAAGACTAGTGCAAGGTTTGGATAATATAAGTGCAAGGATAGTGTAAGACTAGGGCAAGGATAGTGTAAGACTAGGGCAAGGATAGTGTAAGGCTGCAAGGCAAGGATTGTGTAAGATGGAGGTAAGGATTGTGTAACATGGAGGTAAGGATTGTGTAAGATTAGTGCAAGGATTGTGTAAGATGGGAGCAAGGATGGCATATGAAGAGACTAATGCAAAGATATGTGTAAGACTAGTGCAAGGATTGTGTAAGACTAGTGCAAGGATTGTGTAAGACTAGTGCAAGGATTGTGTAAGACTAGAGCAAGGATAGTGTAAGATGGGAGCAAGGATGGCATAAGATGATTGTGCAAGAGTAAGATGGGTGTAAAGGATTGTGTAAGATGGGTGCAAGGATTGTGTAAGATGTGCAAGGATTGTGTAAGATGGGTGCAAGGATTGTGTAAGATGGATGCAAGGATTGCATATGAAGGATGCAAGGAGGGTGTAGGACGAGTGCAAGAATTGGGCAGACTAGTGCAAGAATTGTGTAAGACGAGTGCAAGGATAGTGTAAGACTAGTGCAAGGATTGTATAATTGTAAATAGTGCCTTACAATATTCTTACACAATCCTTGCATGTCAAAAATTCTTACTTGATCATTGCATAAATCTTGCATATTAAATGTTTCTTTTTATTCATGCATTATTCTTACATGAGACTTACATCATCCTTGCAAGTTGAAAAATATCCAACAAAATTTGTGTCTTACAAGATTCTTACATCATTCTTACATAAACCTTGCATGCCTGAGAGGATCCTTACACGATATTGCATTTCAAATTGATTTGGGATATACAGTATTTTTTTTAATGTAAGGAATTTGACTTAATCCAAGCATAATCCTTACATTAGCTCTTGTGTATTCATGGCATATTTCTTACACATTTCCTTACATGTTTCTTGCATGATCCTTACATAATCCTTGCACTCAGTTTGCTATTGGATTTGCAAACAATTGATGTAATAGGTGTCACTTGTTCTTTTATAATCCTTTTAGTATTTAGGATCCACTTCTTGAACCAGCAACAGTTAGGTTGGATTGCTATCTCTCTAGCTGCAAGTGTGCATGATATGCATTCATTTGTACAAGGAGGCAATCAAGATAACATCATCATCCCATTCCATCTTTGTACTTTTAGACTGAGGACTTAATTGCTTCAGTTTCAGGCAAGAAACCAATGTGGAGCAACTTTGAAGAATACAGTGTTTGTCCCATGTACAAACTTTACACATACAGTACGCCTAGGAGACCTTAAAAATTTCTGCCATTCCTGATACTTGTATGGAAACCGTAGTTTTTCTTTGCATTGTATGGACAACCAAACCACTACAACAGGATCCCTGCTAAGGAAACAAAAATTAGAGGAACATACATTCACGTGAGAATACCACTTTACTCCAGGTTCCATTTGCCATGCATGTCCTTGATGCTGTCCGAAGAAACCCACATCCTTCTGTACAGTTGTAAGTGACTGTGCTTCCATTTGTATAGCCAAATTTAACATGGAAGTATTGTAGTTCTCAAGGGTTGAGCACTTGACAACTGAACAGGAAGAAAGAGACAAAGGTACAAATTAAAGGATACATAAAGTCTGATACAATCATTATTTCATATGATAGAGGATACAAATCTTAGCAAACTACCAACAAAAGCAAGTCAAAATCTTATTTCTATCTCAATTTATTCATTCATGTTTGAATTTGACACATGGAGGCTGCCATTTAGTTCAATTCTGTATTGAAATATTGTGCATGATGACATAATTTCCCCAATTGGGACATAAGGAATTTAATGTATTTCTTTATAAATATGTTTTTATTCCAAAATGATGTGATACAAAGTTTTGACAGAATGTTTGTTAATTTCATGTGTACACAAAAAATTCCTTGACCCTTACATAAGAAAACAAAACTTATCATAACCTAGAAATCTTCTTATTACTGTATAAAGCATCTGTTCATATTTTCAATTAATTTGTATTGAACTACATTTCAAAAATTCTCAAACAGAAATACAAAATATGTTGCATATCTTGGTCAATTTTTGCTTGGGAATTTGTATGGCTTGTGACTTCCTACTTATTATAAGACTGAGGAACAGCTACTAGCCATTGTTTATATTGGTTATTCATAAATACGCTAATAGTATTGTTTTGGGATATCTGGATTTTTCTCGGTATAGATAATGTATTTTCTTCTTGGAAAACACTGGCTTAGGTTACGTGTATGATCATTTAAAACGAAATAAAGACATGTAGCTGTTTGAAATCAATAGAAATTTTGAAACAGATTGGGCTGTAACAGATAATAAATAAAACCACACCAGTTGTTAACAATTTTACAGTTAGAGACATTAATGAAATTTGTAGATAAAAGTACATGTACATGTACTGTAGGTTGACTGAATTTTTTTTTTTCCACAATTTTTCATTGCTTAGATTCTCCTGCTATTGAAAAAGAGAAAATGTTTTTCCCTGCACTTATCTAAGCGAACTGTTTTACAAGTAATTCAGGTACCAAGGTGTTTTAATGAAATAACACAAAATAATTCAGAGAATAATTACTTTCCAAATGTAAAACATGAAAGAATTCATATCCATTTCTATTACCTTGTTACTGTCCTTAATTATTTTAGTTTAGTTTTTACACAATTTGCACATACATGCACTTCAAATACATGTTAAGGTTAGATAAATGACCCTTCCTCCTCCATAGTGTCATTTGACTTTTTGACTTCCTCAGTAAGAACACATGTATGACAGTCTCAAGTTTTATAATATAAAAATGTTAGGATTAATCCAGAACTTTCACTAATTTTGATTTGATTTCATCACAATATGCCCACAATTATTATTTTCCAAAAATTTTGGGTTGCTAGCCATTAGTAGCCAACTTGACAATCCCCTGCCCCCACCCCTTTCCCTTTGTTTCTTAAGATTATGAGAATTGTTGTAAGCAATGAAAAATCCGGTTCCGACCGGATTTTATCAGGCCGGATTTCAACCTGGATCCGGCAAAATCCAGTTCCGGCCGGATCCAAATGGATCCAAAAATTTGGATCCGGTACATCCCTAGTTATGGGCAATCTGGTAGACTAATAGGTTGTCCGTAATACACTACGGACCAGCAAGAAGCATGTAAGGAGACTACGGACCAGCAAGAAGCATGTAAGGAGAGTGATGGGGATCAACAATTTAACACTTCTTGAGCAGAAATAGTGATGTCATTCTTAATCATAAATTAGGGCAAATTTGAAAATGGCCACCTTCGCATTTATGGCTTTAATAGGCCTAATGTAATTCATACACAAGTTTTGTTTGATTTCTGATTGGCTAGGCAGTCACGTATATACATTTGAGATTAGCAAGATGCATAGTTCCCTTGAAAATTTTTATTTTTTAACTTCATAATCTTAGTTATCTCATAAATGAAATACCTTACATGGATACAGAACACAGAATGATAGCGTAGTAAGCAATTGTCCTGTTTGGCTCATGAATGGTCCTCATCAATATCAGTCAGAATAGTTTTATTCTGAGGCTCATTCTGAGGTATGACTATAGCTAAAATCCCAGAGTTTCTTCACCATAGGATTGAGCCTTAAGGGGGCCTCTGGACTCCACACCGAAAAGACACAGTGCTGTCACGCTCACATTAATGTGCTTCTCTACAAGTCTAGCACCCTGCTTTGCGAGAAAATAGTTTGATATTAAATGACTGAAATTTAGGATAGTAATTGAAAAAGTTATAATATTTGTAGCTGTATTCTCTTTCAGGCATCACAACTTTTAAAATTCCTCAAAATTTGATTACCCTTCACGCGTCTTTGGAGGTGTACTTTTAGCACAATTACTTATACAAAACCGGATGCTACATCCATGAAATTCACAGGGTATATGCTTCCAAGTGTATACGTCATGAAAACAAAATAAAAAATGTATGAGGAAAACTGGCAGGAATTTTCCCTATAATACTGATGCCCCACTAAGTATGAAGACATTTAGCAGGAATTTCACCTATGGTACTGATACGGCAGTAGTATGAAGACAATTGCCAGGCATGTTTCCTATGGTACTGATACCCCACTAGTATAAAGATAATTGGCAGGAATTTTCCCTGTGGTACTGATATCCCACTAGTAATTGGCAGTAATTTCCCCTTTATACTAATACCACATAGTATGAAGACAGTTGGCTCGAATTTTCCCTATGGCACTAATATCCACTATTATGAAGACAATTGGCAGGATTTTTCCTTATGGTACTGATACCCTACTAGTTTGTTTGTTTGTTTGATGATGGCTTAACGACACCACAACAACTAAGGTCAAATTGTGCTTGAGAGGTCAGATCATTTTAGAGGTAGGAAGTAAAGGAAACAGGGGGGGAATGTGAGAAATTTAAGGACAAAAGTTCAGAAAGCTGTGATTGTGAGGGGAGGTGCATGGTTGAAACAAAACAAAGTAGAGAGGGGGTGGAAAAGAAGAATTAAATATGGTCGTAGAGGGAGGCATGATGAAGGAAGGAGATAATTTTATCCGGAGGATTTTTCTGGAAGAACTCAGCAATTGAGCTGTGGGGAGCGAGGGAAGCTCTGGGAAGGTTGTACAGGGGGCAAGCAAGGAGAACGTGATGGATTGTGAGGGTGCAATGGCAATTGTTGCAGAGGGGTTGGGGGAGCCAATTAGGAGGTGGGAGTGGGTGAGATGAGTGTGACCAATTCTAAGACGGGTAATATGAACGTTGTCAATACGAGAGAGGTTGTTGATGGTGGCTTTGATCGGAATTGTGGGCTGGATGACATGGAGTTTGTTTTCAATTTGGGACTTCCATGAGGTTTGCCAGCGGTCCCGAACAAGAGAAGCGATAAGCGGTTTGATGTCAGAGAGGGTTTTGAGAAAAGGGGCAGGGAGGAGGGTGAGGGCAAGCTTAGCGACTGCATCAGCCCTGTCATTACCCGGGATGCCAACATGGCTGGGTATCCAGACAAATATAATACTTTTCCTGCAGAGGGTGGGAGAAAGGAATTTGCGGAGGAGGAGGTGGCATGTGAGGTTATCCCATTTAAGGTTGAGTAAAGAAGTAAGAACAGCCTTTGAGTCGGAAAAATAACAAAGTGGCTGAGCAGGGAGTACTCAATAAAGTTGAGGGCAAGGAGAATGGCCTTAGCCTCGGCTGAAAGGATGGATGAGTAGTCGGGAAGTCTGCTACTGAGAGTGATGTCTTGGATGACCGCAGCAGCAGCTGTCTTGTTGCCCTCCGTGGACCCATCAGTATAGATGGAGGTGTAATTTGAGAGTTGTTCTTTGACTTGGTTGTGGAGATTGATGAAGAGGTTAGGATGGGTTTGAGCTTTGTGATGAGTGGAGAGGCCCAAGTGGGCAGAAGGGAGGGGGTGGCCCAGGGAGGAAAAGTGGGCCAGGAGAAGGTGCCGAGAGTGGTGGGGTTGATGCCGAGATGGAAGAGGTCTGAATTAATGCGTAAGCTGAAGGGAGGGGATAGGGCTTTAGTCCTATCAAAGAGGGTGGAGAAATTGGGGTACCTAATGAGGTTGTAAACAGGATTCTGGGTGTTGGTGAGACCCTAAAAGCATAGGATAGGCTAAGCTTTCTACGTCTAAGTAGTAAGGGGAGTTCGTTGGCTTCAACATGAAGGCTGGTGATTGGGGAGGTCCTGTAAGCACCTAGACAAAGCCTGAGGGCTTTATTTTGAATGGTGTTGATGTGGTTGAGGTACGAGTTGTGAGCGACACAGTAGACAATATTGCCGTAATCAAGCTTGGCACGAATGGTGAGCCTGAAAATTTTGAAGAGAGCAAAGCGGTTCGCACCCCAAGTGGTGTTGGAGAGGAGTCTGAGGAGGTTGAGGGAACTGTTGCATTTCAGTTTCAGGTTGGTGATGTGTTGCTTGTAGGTAAGCTTAGGGTCTAGAGTTAGACCCAGAAACTTTGTGTGTTTAACTTTTGGGATGCAATTACCATTGAGCACAAAGTTCGGGTTGGGGTGGAGGTTGTTGAAATGACAAAAGTGCATGCAGACTGTCTTGTCTTTGGAGAATTTAAAACCGTTTTTGTTGCTCCAGTCTTGCAACAGGTCGAGGCTGGTTTGGAGCCTACTTTCAACAATAGGAAAGCTCGGGGAGGAGTAGAAGATGGTGAAGTCATCCACATATAAGGTACGTTTGATGTTGGGGCCAAGGTTATCCGCGATGTCATTGATGCTCAGGTTGAAGAGAGTAGGAGAGAGGATGCTGCCTTGGGGGACGCCCACTTCTCGGGGGTACGGGTTGGAGAGGGTGTGGCTAATACAAACTTGGAACCGTCTGGATGAGAGAAAGTTTTGAATAAAGATGGGGAGATGGCCTCTAAGGCCAATGATGTGAAATTTTCGGATAATGCCGTATTTCCAAGTAGTGTCAAAAGCTTTCTCAAGGTCAAAAACTATGGCAATGAGGTGTTCCTTTTTTTCAAAGGATTCCCGGATAGCGGTGTCCAGCGTAATTAACTGGTCTAGGGTATTGCGACGTTTTCGAAAGCCGCTTTCGTCAGAGGAGAGGATTCTGTTGGTCTCAAGAAACCAGTTTCGTCTCTGATTAATGATCCTTTCCATAATTTTACAGAGACAGCAAGTTAGGGCGATGGGGCGGTAGCTGGAGGGGTCGGTACCGTCTTTCTCCGGTTTAAGGACGGGGATGACAATAGCTATCCTCCATATAGGGGGAAAGGAGTGTGAGGTCCAAATGTTGTTAAAGATTGTGAGTAGGGTAGTGGTGGCCTTGTTGGGGAGGTGTTTCAGGAACTGGTAGAGGATGTTATCTGGGCCCTTGGAGGTACAGCCAGCATCGTAGATGGCTAGGTTTAATTCAGAGAGGGTGAGAGGGGCGTTGTAGCTTTCGGAGTTGTCGGAAGGAAAAGTGATTTTGCGGGCTTCATCAGAAGCTTTTTTGGTTTTGAAGGCATTGGAGTAGTTGGTCGAGGATGAGATGCTGCTGAAAGTGGCGGCGAGGTGGTTAACGATGTCCTTTTTTGCGGTGAGAAGGTCACCATTCTGAGAGAGATGAGAGATGGGAGATTTGCCCCTTTCTGCCGTGGAAGCTGTTAACCATTCTCCAAATCTTCTTTGTGGGGTGTTGGTGGTGAGAGAAGATATGAAGTTGTTCCAAGTGTTAGTTTTACTATCCTTGATAGTGCGTCTGGCCTTGGCACGGCTGATGCGAAAGAGGTTGAGGTTATGGGTGGTCGGGTTTGTTTTGAAGTTCCTGAGGGCTCTATTCTGTTCTTGATGGCAGTTTTGCAGTCATCAGAAACCAGGGGTTGGGGGGATGATTTGGGGGTTTAGAGGTTTTGAGAATTGAGCAGGTGGCGATGTTGATAAGGATATTACTGAAGTTTGAGATGGGTTCCTCACCCTCAAGGAGAGGGGGGGAGGTGTGAGTCACAGAGGGTTTCGAAAAGGGGCCAGTCAGCCTTTTCGAGGTACCAATTAGGGGTGTGGTCAGTGGGGGTTTGAAGATTGGAGTGTATAAGAAGAGGGTAATGATCACTACCACAGAGGTCAGCAGTGACTCTCTAGCTAAAATCAGGGAGGAGGTTGGGGGAACAGATAGACAGGTCAATACAGGTAAAGGAACCTGTGGCAGGGTGAAGGTAGGTCGGGGAGTTAGTGTTGAGCAAGGAGATGCTGTGCTGATGAGGAGTGTTCTCGATGAGCTTGCCTCTGGGGGTGGTGGTAACAGAGCCCCACAGAGGGTTGTGAGCGTTGAAGTCACCAAGAAGGATGAAGGGGGGGGGGGAGCTGGGAGATGAGGTTGTTAAGGCTGGTTGGCTGAATGTTGGTGTTGGGGGGAGATAGATATTGCAAAGAGTGAAAGTTTTGTGGAGGGAGATAGATATACAGATGGCCTGAAGGTCGGTGTGCACTTGAACAGGGCTGTGCGGGATATCGTGTCTTGCGAGAATGGAGACGCCCCCACAGGCCCTGTCGGCGTCCGCTTGATGTTTGTGATAGCAAGCGAAGTTGTTGAGGGAGTAATGGGCGGTGGTTTTCAAGAAAGTTTCTTGTAGGCAGAAGACGACCGGGTTGAAGGTGGTGACCAGAAGGTCAATTTCTTCAGAATTGGCCTTAAGGCTCCTTATGTTCCATTGTATGATGTTGAGAATGTTATTTCTATCGTTTATGTTGCACGCCATAAGGAGGCAAAGGGTTATCTTGAGGAGGATCTGTTCGGTCTGAGTTGGTTAATTTTCTTTTTGGATTTGGCCCTATTTCTTTGGGAACGGTTATTT
Organism: Chiridota heheva; assembly: GCA_020152595.1. Classification (NCBI taxonomy): domain Eukaryota; kingdom Metazoa; phylum Echinodermata; class Holothuroidea; order Apodida; family Chiridotidae; genus Chiridota; species Chiridota heheva. The sequence goes on along the minus strand of JAIGNY010001349.1, from coordinate 31,474 downwards.
TTGAAAGTTGGACGAGAAGAATGTTCGGTAACCGAACAATCCATGTTCTCTTCCGTGTCATTAGTATGGGTGTGGGTTTGGATGGTGGACTGTTTGTTTATTGGTTGTTTCTTGGTTTGTTGCTTGTTGATTGGGTGACTGTTACTGGTAGCTACGTTGGCTTGAGTTTGTTCTTTGTTGGCATTAGATGTGTTGACCCGGGGGATGGCGGAAGTCTTTGAGGAGGAAGGAAGGTTAGGGGGAGAAGTGGTGGTGGTGGAGGTGGAGGTCGTTTGGGTAGTAGGTGTGGATTGTTTGTTGTCAATGGTAATGGGCTTAGGACTTGGTAAGAAGAGCCAGGTGAGGTCTGTTTGGGTATGCGAGTCGGTTTTTTTTTTTTTGTTAGGGGCATTATTGGTTTGGAGGAGACTACGCTCGAGTAGGATGGTTTAGTAAGCAGTAAAGCAAGAAATTGCTTCCTGGCCTCTAAGTATGTGATGTTGGGGTTAAGGGATTTTAGTTTGGTTATTTGTTCTTCTTGGAGCCAGGTGGGGCAGTCTTTAGAGAAGGAGGGATGGTTTGCTGGATGGGTACCGCTGCACCGTGGAGTGCTGGAGGGTGCTGGTGCAGGAGGTGCTGTCATGGTCCTAGGGGAGAGTTGGTGTGGAAAAAGTTGCCTCTGAACGCGCTTCTGTAACATTTTGGCTGCAACAGGAGTTTTGACCACACCTTTATGGTTTTAATCTTGAGGAGGGTGGTAGCTTGATTATCTCTGGTGCAGTGCACCAGGAGATAGCCGGATCTGAGGGTGGAGACTTTAGGGAAGGTACCGACAAGGTCTTGGAGTGCCTCGTGAATTAGGAATGGGGAAACTTTCTTGAAAGTATCTTCTTTATTTTTGGCCTGTATTATAAGGATTTTAGGGATTGGGGCTGAATAATGGTCAACAGTGATAGCAGGTGGGTCACGGGGAGGGGAGGGAGGGTCAAGATCAAGGTCAAGGCAAAAGCGTTTTGTCATCGTGAAAAAAAACCAAGGGTCGAGACCCGAGGCAGCTAGAAAAAAGTCGCGGAACTACTATATTAGGACCGCTATACTTGTACCGAAGGCGCGAAAATTTTGGTCAGAACGAAAAGGAACGGAAGGAAAAATATAAAAGGAAACGATCTCACCGAGAACAAAAGACCATCCACAGAGAAGAGATCTGAAAATAATGATATGAAACAAAATTTGTGCAAAGTAAAGTAAAAATCGGAGCGAAATATTTAAGAAAGAAAAGAGTCAGAAGTCACGTCGCTCTCGTAGGCTAACACGCTGGTCTAATCTGTGACCCTACTAGTATGAGGAATATTGGCCGAAATTTCCCCCATGGTACTGATACCCAACTAGTATGAAAACAATTAGCAGGAATTTCTCCTATGGCACTGATATCCCACTAGTAATTGGCAGGAATTTCTTCTGAAGATACCTCTGTATGAAGACAATTGGCAGGAATTTCCCCAGATACTCCACTAGTACGAAGACAATTGGCAGGAATTTCCCCTATGGTACAGATACCCAACTAAGTATGAAGACAATTGGCAGGAATTTCCTCTATGGTACTGATACGGCACTAGTATCAAGACAATTGCCAGGCATGTTTCCTATGGTACTGATACCCCACTGGTATAAAGACAATTGGCAGGAATCTTCCCTGTGGTACTGATATCCCACTAGTAATTGGCAGGAATTTCCCCTTAATACTGATACCACATAGTATGAAGACAGTTGGCAGGAAATTTTCCTATGGCACTAATATCCACTATTATGAAGACAATTGGGAGGAATTTCCCCTATGGTACTGATACCCTACTAGTATGAGGAAATTGGCCGGAATTTCCCCTATGGTACTGATACCCCACTAGTATGAAAACAATTAGCAAGAATTTTCCCTATGGTACTGATATCCCACTAGTAATTAGCAGGAATTTCCTCTGTGGTACAGATACTCCACTAGCATGAAGACAATTGGCAGGAATTTTCCCTATGGCACTGATATACTGCACTAGTTTGAAGACAATTGGCAGGAATTTTTTCTATGGCACTGATACCCTACTAGTATGAAGACAATTGGCAGGAATTTCCCCAATGGTACTGATACCCCACAAGTATGAAGACAATTGGCAGAAATTTTCCCTATGGCACTGATGCTGCACTAGTTTGAAGAGAATTGGCAGGAATTTTCCCTATGGTACTGATACCCCACTAGTATGAAGACAATTGGCAGGAATTTTCCCAATGGTACTGATACCCCACTAGTATGAAGACAATTGGCAGGAATTTTCCCTATGGCACTGATATCCCACTACTATGAAGACAATTGGCTGGAATTTCCTCTATGGTACTTGCAATTTTGGTATTTCTTAGCAATATGAATTATCATCTTCAAAATTATTCACACAAAAAACAAAAACTGCCGAAGACAATAAAATAAATAGAGGAGAAAATGATTAAGACGAAATTATCATATCACACCAAACTAGAGTTAATCATCAAAAGGGACTATATAACCTAATTAAGCAAGCAATTCTAATTTTGGCGCTTGTCTTAGTTTCTTCTGTGTTCATACACAATATGGAGCATAACAAAGTACAATAAAACTCAATACAACTTTGGAGAAATTTATTAAGATTTGTGCAACTATAGTGCAATAATTTTTTTAACATATCATTTCTCCCAGTGAGCAATTTTGCACTTTGATGACCATTCCATTTGAAGAGTTAATTTGATACAATACAATATGGGAGGAATTTGATACAATACAATTGTTGTTATGGAAACAAAGAAATTAGAAAGGGACTTAGGCTAGAATAAACATACCTTTATTCCACTAAAATTGGTGCATGTCATTAGGAAAGGACTTAATCTTAAATGCCATCAAATGAAGCAATCAAGGAAAATGTCCGCTTATAAAAAGTGTATTTGTTATTTCGATGTTTATATTTACACGTCAGCCACCGTTTTGCTTTTCTTATTAATGGTAAATTGTAAAGCAGCAAATAGAGTCGTTTTCATGCGGCAATTGCATTATATTATCAAAAGTATTGAGAATAGTTAGATTGAGAATGTCATAACTGCAGGACGGAAGGACATCATGAGATCAAATTTACCTTCGCATATTGGATCTGATCCATCCCAAGTTCTATTTTTCTGGCAGGTTCGGGATCCTTCTCCATTTAAGCGGTACCCTTCGTCACAGGTGAATGTAGCAATACTTGCATATCGCTTGTCGTCAGACAAAGCTACATTCCCGTTACTTACTTGTAGAGGATCAGAGCAGATGATAGCTGCAACAGAGATTGCAAACATGCAAAGAAACAGTTGAAGTCAAAACTACATAAAACTGTTTGCTTTCACCGTGTTTATCTCTTTAAACTAGATCTTTTCTCCTCAATTGTAGCCATAGATATACAAAAGTTGCACAAGTATTAAATCACATGTACAATCAAGAATATGTTTACCCTTTGTTTGTGCCTTTACATTAGATCCCTTATTCTCACACATAAAAGTAGAAAATACAGGAGGTTCATTCTAATCCAGACTAGCCAAACGATATAACCTAATTATGCAAGCAATCTTAATGTTTGAGCTCCTTCTTTTCTTCCCTTTTATAATGCACATTGTGGAACACGGACAACTACATCAAAACTCAATACAACTTCGAAGTTTGAAGTTTACCAATATTTGGGTTTAGTAAGTGCAAGAATTTGTTATTTCAATATTCATATATGTACATATATTGGAATATTTTGCTTTTCTTTTTAAACAAAAGGTTGTAAACACAGCAAATAAAGTCGTTTTGGTATAACAATGGTTTCACATCAAGTTTATTTTTGAGAATACTTTGACAGAGATTGCAAACATGCAAAGGAACAGACAAAGTCTAAACTAATCAAACATGTTTGCTTTTATGCTGTTGATGTCTTTAAATTGGATCTTTTTTCCTTAATCAACACCGTTTGAAGAGTCAATTTAATATAAGACAATTAGGAGGATTTTCCCCAATGTCACAGATACCCCACTACCTTGATCTTCAGACTTACAATGACACAACAATTAGGTTCAGAGTGTCCACACCATCAATCAAATCTTTGCGAGAAAATAGTTTGATAATAAATGACTGAAATTTAGGATAGTATTAAAAAAAATCATAATATTTCAGCTGTATTCTCTTTCAGACAACACAACTTTTAAAACTTCTCAAAATTTGATTACCCTTCACTCGTCTTTAAAAGTGTACTTTTAGCGTAATTACTTATACAAAACCGAATGCTACATCCATGAAATTCACAAGGTATATTCTTGCAAGTATATATGTCACGAAAACAAAATCAGAATTGTTTCAGGACAATTGGCAGGAATTTTCCCCATGTCACTGATACCCCATTAGTATGAAAACAATTGGCAGGAATTTCCTCTATGGTACTGATAGCCCACTGGTATGAAGACAATTGCCTGGAATTTCCTCTATGGTACTTGCAATTTTGATTTTTCTTTGCAATGTAAATGATCATCTTCAAGATCATTCACACAAAAAACAAAAGCTATGAAAGACAAGAAATTAAATAGAGGAGAAAATAATTGAAGACGAAATTATCATATCACACCAAACTAGAATTAATCATCAAAAGGGACTATATAATCTGACTAAGCAAGCAATCCTAATTTTTGAGCTTGTCTTTTTTTCTTCCGTGTTCATACACAATATGGAGCATAAAAAAGTACATTAGAACTCAGTACAATTTTGGAGAAATTGATTAAGATTTGTGCAGGTATAGTGCAATAATTTGTTTAACATATCATTTCTCCCAGTGAGCAATTTTGCACTTTGATGACCTCATTTCTCCCAGTGAGCAATTTTGCACTTTAATGACCAATACAATATAAGAGCCAATTTGATACAATACAATTGGGAGGAATTCCCCGTTGTTATGGAAACAAAGAAATTAGAAAGGGACTTAGGCTAGAATAGACATACCTTTATTCCAATAGAATTGGTGCATGTCATTACAAAAGGACTTCATCTTAAATGCCATCAAATGAAGCAATCAAGTAAAGGAAAATGTCCGCTTATAAAAAGTGTATTTGTTATTTCGATGTTAATATTTAAATGTCAGCAGCACCGTTTTGCTTTTCTTTTTCAAGGTAAGTTGTAAAGCAGCAAATAGAGTTGTTTTCATGGAGCAATTTTATTATATTATCAAAAGTATTGAGAATAGTTAGATTTAGAATGTCATGACTGCAGGACGGACGGACATCATGAGATCAAATTTACCTTCGCATATTGGATCTGATCCATCCCAAGTTCCATTTTTTTGGCAGGTTCGGGATCCTTCTCCATTTAAGCGGTACCCTTCGTCACAGGTGTATGTAGCAATGCTTGCATATCGCTTGTCGTTAGACAAAGTTACATTCCCATCACTTACTTGTAGAGGATCAGAGCAGATGATAGCTGCAACAGAGATTGCAAACATGCAAAGAAACAGTTGAAGTCAAAATTACATAAAACTGTTTGCTTTCACCGTGTTTATCTCTTTAAACTAGATCTTTTCTCCTCAATTGTAGCCATAGATATACAAAAGTTGCACAAGTATTAAATCAAATGTACAATCAAGAAGATGTTTACCCTTTGTTTGTGCCTTTACATTGGATCCCTTATTCTCACACATAAAAGTAGAAAATAGAGGAGGTTAATTCTAATCCAGACTAGTCAAACAATATAGCCTCATTATTCAAGCAATCCTAATTTTTGAGCTCCTTCTTTTTTTTCTGTTTTATAATGCACATTGTGGAACACGGACAACTACATTAAAACTTAATACAACTTCGAAGTTTGAATTTTACCAATATTTGGGTTTAGTAAGTGCAAGAATGTTTTATTTCAATATTCATATATGTACATATATTGGAATATTTTGCTTTTCTTTTTAAACAAAAGGTTGTAAACACAGCAAATAAAGTCGTTTTGGTATAACAATGGTTTCACATCAAGTTTATTTTTGAGAATACTTTGACAGAGATTGCAAACATGCAAAGGAACAGACAAAGTCTAAACTAATCAAACATGTTTGCTTTTATCCTGTTGATGTCTTTAAATTGGATCTTTTTTCCTTAATCAACACCGTTTGAAGAGTCAATTTAATACAAGACAATTAGGAGGAATTTCCCCAATGTCACAGATACCCCACTACCTTGATCTTCAGACTTACAATGACACAAAATTTAGGTTCTGAGTGTCCACACCTCAATCAAATCTTTGCGAGAAAATAGTTTGATAATAAATGACTGAAATTTAGGATAGTATTAAAAAAATTATAATATTTCAGCTGTATTCTCTTTCAGGCATCACAACTTTTAAAATTCTCAAAATTTGATTACCCTTCACTCGTCTTTGAAGGTGTACTTTTAGCACAATTACTTATACAAAACCAAATGCTACATCCATGAAATTCACAGGTATATTCTTGCAAGTATATACATCACGAAAACAAAATCAGAAATGATTTGAGGACATTTGGCAGGATAATTGGCAGGAATTTTCCCTATGTCACTGATACCCCATTAGTATGAAAATAATTGGCAGGAATTTCCCTATGGTACTGATAGCCCACTGGTATGAAGACCATTGCCAGGAATTTCCTCTATGGTACTTGCAATTTTGATTTTTCTTTGCAATGTAATTTATCATCTTCAAAATCATTCACACAAAAAACAAAAGCTACGAAAGACAAGAAATTAAATAGAGGAGAAAATGATTGAAGACGAAACTATCATATCACCCCAAACTAGAATTAATCATCAAAAGGGACTATATAACCTGACTAAGCAAGCAATCCTAATTTTTGAGCTTGTCTTTTTTTCTTCCGTGTTCATACACAATATGGAGCATAAAAAAGTACATTAGAAGTCAATACAACTTTGAAGAAATTTATTAAGATTTGTGCAAGTATAGTGCAATAATTTGTTTAACATATCATTTCTCCCAGTGAGCAATTTTGCACTTTGATGACCTCATTTCTCCCAGTGAGCAATTTTGCACTTTAATGACCAATACAATATAAGAGCCAATTTGATACAATACAATTGGGAGGAATTCCCCGTTGTTATGGAAACAAAGAAATTAGAAAGGGACTTAGGCTAGAATAGACATACCTTTATTCCAATAGAATTGGTGCATGTCATTACAAAAGGACTTCATCTTAAATGCCATCAAATGAAGCAATCAAGTAAAGGAAAATGTCCGCTTATAAAAAGTGTATTTGTTATTTCGATGTTAATATTTACACGTCAGCCACCGTTTTGCTTTTCTTTTTCAAGGTAAGTTGTAAAGCAGCAAATAGAGTTGTTTTCATGGAGCAATTTTATTATATTATCAAAAGTATTGAGAATAGTTAGATTTAGAATGTCATGACTGCAGGACGAACGGACATCATGAGATCAAATTTACCTTCGCATATTGGATCTGATCCATTCCAAGTTCCATTTTTTTGGCAGGTTCGGGATCCTTCTCCATTTAAGCGGTACCCTTCGTCACATGTGTATGTAGCAATGCTTGCATATCGCTTGTCGTTGGACAAAGTTACATTCCCGTCACTTACTTGTAGAGGATTAGAGCAGTTGATAGCTGCAACAGAGATTGCAAACATGTAAAGAAACAGTTGAAGTCAAAATTACATAAAACTGTTTGCTTTCACCGTGTTTATCCCTTTAAACTAGATCTTTTCTCCTCAATTGTAGCCATAGATATACAAAAGTTGCACAAGTATCAAATCAAATGTACAATCAAGAAGATGTTTACCCTTTGTTTGTGCCTTTACATCGGATCCCTTATTCTCACACATAAAAGTAGAAAATAGAGGAGGTTAATTCTAATCCAGACTAGTCAAACAATATAGCTTCATTATGCAAGCAATATTAATGTTTGAGCTCCTTCTTTTCTTCCGTCTTAATGTACATTGTGGAAGACGGACAACTACATTAAAACTCAATACAACTTTAGAGTTTGAAGTTTATCAATATTTGGGCTTAGTAAGTGCAAGAATTTATTATTTCAATATTCATATATGTACATATAATGGACAATTTTGCTTTTCTTTTTAAGCAAAAGGTTGTAAACACAGCAAATAAAGTCGTTTTGGTATAAAAATGGTTTCACATCAACTTTATTGTTGAAAATACTTTGGCAGAGATTGCAAAATGCAAAGAAACAGACAAAGTCTAAACTAATTAAACACGTTTGCTTTCATCCTGTTGATGTCTTTAAATTGGATCTTTTCTCCTTAATCAACACCGTTTGAAGAGTCAATTTAATACAAGACAATTAGGAGGATTTTCCCCCAATGTTACAGATACCCCGCTACCTTGGTTTTCAGACTTACAATGTTGAGATTTCTAAGCAGCTTTCATGTGCTTTATTTCTGAAACAGTTCTGTCTTAATGGTCAGAATGGACGTACAGCGAGACACAAAATTTAGGTTCTGAGTGTCCACACCCTCAATCAAATCTTTGCGAGAAAATAGTTTGATATTAAATGACTGAAATTTAGGATAGTAATTAAAAAAATTATAATATTTTTAGCTGTATTCTCTTTCAGGCATCACAACTTTTAAAATTCCTCAAAATTTGATTACCATTCACTCGTCTTTGGAGGTGTACTTTTAGCACAATTACTTATACAAAACCGGATGCTACATCCATGAAATTCACAGGGTATATGCTTGCAAGTATATACGTCACGAAAACAAAATCAGAAATGTTTGAGGACAATTGGCAGGAATTTTCCCTATGCCACTGATACCCCATTTAAGGATGTTTTGTATTCTTAATTACAAAATAAAAAGATAATCTCTGAGGGGGAGGAGGGGGGGGGGGAAGTGTATTTTTGCCCCAATGGTGAGTTGTGCATATCCATGGTAGATATCTCCAAAGGAACTTGAATAGAACTATGTAGCAGTTATGTTAATTTTTGGTAGTACTTAACTGCTCTCCTTTTCAGTATTTCATTTCTAAAGTTAATACACAAAACAAATGAATTAAATCAGAAACCAGCCATGGCTGAACGCCAGCATTGAATGCCGGCATGAATCCCACCCATAATCAGAGGTGTAAGAATCAGGGAGGCAGGGGGAAAATTCCCCCTTCTGAAATTGAAATTATTATCGGATATTTGGGTTAAATTTCCTGAGGCATTGTCCAAAAGTTCCTGGAAAACTCTATTAACTATTGATGGAAACTTTATTAAGTACTGCAATTTTTCCACTTGTCACCAGGAAATATGGGGGGAGTATTTATCCCCTGAGGAGTAACCTTTCCTATGCCCTTGTCCATATAAATCATGTAAATGATACCACCCAATGCCCCCCCACACACACCTTGAATTGTTCAATATTATGCATCCAAATTTTGGGTTTAATTTAATACTTGTTCAATATTTTCATTTTACAGAAGTATTAACTTTCGGAAAATTTAGGGAAAGGAACATAATTCATTCCAAGATATCAATACTTGTTCGGAATTTAATGCATTTATTTTCACTGTATATGTGCACGGAAAATTATTTTCTCAACTCTACATTGCGTTTTAACTAGCCTTTCAGGTATGTGAATGTACCTCATGTGCCTACATGCCTTTTGATGCATTGCTAATTCCAGAACAAAAGTCTATAACCATTATTTGGATACAATTATTATTATTATTATTATTATTATTATTTTTATTCTTATTCTTATTATTGTTATTATTATTATTGTTATTGTTCTTATTATTATTATCATTATTGTAGTAGTATTAATAGTATTAGTATTAGTAGTAGTATTAGTAGTGGTGGTAGTAGTAGTGGTAGTGGTGGTAGTAGTGGTGTAGTGTGTGGTGGTAGTGGTGGTAGTGGTGGTGGTGGTGGTGGTGGCAGTGGTAGTGGTGGTGGTGTGGTGGTGGTGGTGGTGTGGTGGTGGTGGTGGTAGTGCAGTAGTGGTAGTGGTGGTGGTAGTGGTGGTAGTGTGGTGGTGGTAGTGGTGGTAGTGGTGGTGGTAGTGGTGTGGTGGTAGTGGTGGTGGTAGTGGTGGTGGTAGTGGTAGTAGTGGTAGTAGTAGTGGCAGTAGTTGTGGTGTGTGCAGTGGTGGTGGTGGTAGTGGTAGTAGTAGTGGTGGTAGTGCGGTAGTAGTAGCGGTAGTAGTAGCGGTAGTAGTAGTGGTAGTAGTAGTGGTAGTAGTAGTGGTAGTAGTAGTAGTAGTAGTAGTAGTAGTAGTGGTAGTGGTAGTGGTAGTAGTAGTGGTAGTATTTTGATGCATGATTGCAAACTGTAATGAAATCATTGTTATGGAAAACTTAAATTAAACCACTGACAATAATTAGGAAATAAGAATGAGAATATTAACCTGTAACATGATATGAGAAATGAGAAAATGAATTTTCTTCACTGTGAAAAAATTTCAGTGGGATATACCAGTACAATATGCTATACTGTACATATTCGGGCAATAAACTAAAATTTAAATGAAGATATCATAAAATCATAAATTACCCAAATTTGCGGATGATATTTTAAAATAGGCCCAATTTGGTAATGACTTTGCCCCTAGAAAATGTCCACTTTCCAATAATTACCGTTTGCCCCAGTGACATGTCTAAGGTGGGATATTGGGTCCTTAATTATTCTCCAGAAGTGAGAAATCCTCCCCCTACCCCACCCCCAAATTTTGTCTGTCACAAATTAAAAAAACCTTTATATCAAGTGACTCATGGAGAACAGACTGACAGAGATATTGATATTAATTATTTATATTAACTAAATTATCTAAACAAAACTCTTCCAGCTTGCATCAAAAATCTTAAATTTTGGACAAAAAAAATGTTAATTTTAAGCAACAAAGCTTCAATTCTGTCTGAGCCCATAATCTTCAGTTTTAAATTAAGTCAAAAAATTCTCAATTTTTGTAATAAAAGGTTTCAATTTAAGGCCAAAAAACTTAAATTAAGAGCCAAAAATATTTTACACAAAAGATATTCCATTCTGAACTAAATGTCAAGTCACAAACTTTACAAATGATTCAGGGGGAAAGTTTAAATTTAGGGAAATAAATTTTCAATCTTGGACCAAAAATTTTCAATTTTTGACCAAAAATCTTCAAGTTTGTTTGGAACAAATAGTACAATTTAGGGCCAATAGTCTTTAAGTTTGGACTGCAATCCAACCTTCAGAGACTATTAATTTTGAACCAATTGAGTGAGGGAGGTGAAATTTATAGTAGATGTATATTTTTTAATGGGTTTCCTCCCCCCTCTCCCCCAAAGGAAATTAAAAGCTAGATATGACCCTGGTTGTCCCTCCTCCCCACCCCACCCATCCCACACACCCTGGCATGAAAAGCTAAATGTGTATCATATACTTCAAGTAATGAAACTTGAGTTACAATGAACATCTGCAAGCATTATGGTCATAATGACCACCATGATGAATCAAAGTTGGCTCACCTGCCTAACTTGCCACTTTCAGTATTTGAACAAAGACTCATAAAAAGTTATCTCTTTTAATGATATTAAATTGGTGGCAGTATTTCTTCAGAATAGTCCAGTGGCTAAACAAAATTTGTGTCCTGTGAAATCATGTTTTGTCACGTGTTCATGACACAGGTTTTCTCTTGTTTCATGTATGACACACATTGTCCTATTGGACACAGGAAAACCTGTGAAGTGTAGTTTCCATGTTTTACATGTACGTGTAAAAGAGTGTCAATCAGTGTTTTCTGTGGAATGAGTGAGAAAGAGTGTCAAATGGTGGCAAATACCAGGAATCATCCTGGGTTTTCATGTGTGTTCATGCATGAAATTGGAACATTTGACACAGGTTTTTTGTAAGGGATATGACCTGTATCCAATGTATTGTCCTTGAGTTATGGTGTTTACAAGCTCTTTTCAAGCAAAATCATATTAAGCTCCGCCCACTATACATGTTAATGAAATTCAACATTGTTCATACCAGCTAAAACATATTTATACCACATATCAAACAAAGCGAAGGTAATTGTTAAAATATGAGCATTTTAAGATTTCAAACTTAAGCCCCGCCTACTCATTAATATGCATGACATTATACCACCAAAATTAATAGGGCACTTCTACAGATCATGAACTACAGTATGTGGTACCACATATGACATAAAAACAGAATATCAATCTTCAGATATTGTGCTTACAAGCTCTTTTCAGCTAAATCATATTAAGCCCTGCCCACTATGCATATTAATAATATTAAACGATTTTATACAATGAACACATACACACTGGCTAACAACATAATTATACTGAATATGAAACAAATCAGACATGTGATTGTCAAAATAAGAGTATTTCAAGATTTTGTATTAAGCCCCACCTACTCATTAATATGCATGATATCACTACCAAAAACAATTTCAGTGTACCAAATATGACATGAATCCAGTTTACCATTCTTGAGATACTGTATTTACAAGCACTTTTCAACAAAATCATTTTAAGCCATGCCCACTATGCATATTAATGAAATTCAACATTTTTGTACCATGAACATGTACACACTAGCTAACAGCATAATTACACTCAATATGAAACAAAGCAGACATACGGTTGTAAACATATGAGCATTCTAAGATATTTACATTAAGCCCCGTCTACTCATTAAAATGCATGACATCGCCACCAAAAAATTTTTACGGACCATGGGCTATCTGTGTACCACATATTACATGAATCCGGTGTATCCTTCTTGAGATATCACGCTTACGAACTTGCTGTCACAGACACACATACATACACGCATACACACACACATACACACATACACACGCCAGCATGACTGCATAGGTTCCTTATGCTATTAGATTCGGAACCAAAAATGACCGAAGTAAAACAAAATAGAGATGGGGAGGTGAAAAAAGGTGGCAGATACTCCGGGGGCAGAGAGGGACAGTGGAACAAAGAAAAAAAGGAAACACCCGGGTGTGAAAGGAGGTGGAGGATAGGGAGAGGCTCGCGAGCTGCCCACACTATGGCAAGCCCTGGTGCGATGTGTGTGTTAGGCTAAGCGGAAGATGGGTGTAGGCAGAGGAACGAAGAAATAAACCGGAAAGATCTTACCAGAAATCCAATGGAAAATGAATGGAAGAACCAAGTCTTGAAGAGATAAGATAATGATCAGAAAAGTTGGTTTTGTTGAAGAAAGTTTGGAATTGATAGTGGTAAAAAGTGATTGTGAACAAAAATAAAGTTGAGTTGTGTTGTGCACAGTGAAATACGTCTGTAGTCAGCGAGTCAACGATGCATGATTGCAAATTCCATAAGCAAAGTTTTCTTTGCGATTCTTGAAAATATATCAGATTTTTTCTGACTTAAATACATGTTTTTAATATATGACAATGTTTGCAATACTTAAAAATTGAGTCAAAACTTTGAAAGCCCGTTAAAAATCATGACTTACAAATTTTATTTTGAAACAAATCAATGTGCTAATTTAATGGGTAATTTTAAGAAGAGGTTTTGTATTAGAATTTACTATGTTAGGCTGTTGTCAAGCATGGTTTCAACCTATGATTTTTTTTGTAATAATTTTTGCTACATTTTAATCCTATGACAATAATGTAGGCCTATATACATTTTATGATATTATTGCGTGAAATATCAATCAAATTAAGAAATATATTCGATGCCGTCATGTACAACTTTATAAACTTAATTTGCAACTTTCAGTGTTAGGCCTAACGTTAGACACAAGCTTTGTAACACTTAGGCCTACATCATTACTTCAGTTAAAAAAGCGATGATATATTTTCATGAGACTTGAAGAGAAGACTTATTGAAATATATATTTAAGAAAATAATAACAGCTTTGTAAGAAATGTATTGTTGAAATATCGTTCAATTCCTAGTGTAAATATGTCAAATTTCAAGGAACACACATGATAACACTAGGGGCCTATGTTGTATGTGTGTGATGTGAAAGTGTCGCAAGAATTTCGTTCTCGGAGTGACGTCTTCTATCACAAAATCACCAATTTTTATGAGAAAGAACATGAGCTAATGAAAATGAATATTATATTTGCTTTTGTCTCCAATTTCTGCTATTACAACCAGCACAAGTTTTAGAATAATTCTCTATCAAATTGTCCAAATAATCAAGGGAGACCGTGGGAATTTTTATGGCGAGTGACTTCCTACATATTATTAGACTGAGGAACAGCTACAAGCCATTGTTTTATATTGGTTATTCATAAATACGCTAATAGTATTGTTTTGGGCAATCTGATAGGCTAATAGGTGGTCCGTAATACAATACGGTCCAGCAAGAAGCGTGTAAGGAGAGTGATGGGGATCAACAATCCAACACTTCTTGAGCAGAAATAGTGATGTCATTCTTGATCACAAATTATGGCAAATTCAAAAATGGCCACCTTCGCATTCATCGCTTTAATAGGCCTTATGTAATTCATACACAAGTTTTGTTTGATTTCTGAATGGCTAGGCAGTCACGTATATACATTTAAGATCAGCAAGATGCATATGTCCCCCTGGAAAACATATAAGGAAGCAATGATATCTGCAAAATACACCAACCATTTGAGCCACTACAATTACAACCCTCAACAAACCCTAGTTTTTGATTCAAATCTAATCAGCACTCTTAGCGGAAAGAGATGCGAGGCCAGCATCAGTCCTTTATTGCCATGATTCCTCTGTAAGTATGCCAACCTGAAAAGAAGCATGTCAGAAAGCTAATCTTCGGCCCCAAGAGAATAAAGGCTGCAATGTTACTGACATTGTTATCCAAAATGCCACCAACAGTAGTAATACTAAGCCCTGCATTAAACTTTATGTTTACATTACAAACTGCAGCTTTAGGGGCAAAATGTACACTGCAAGTTACATGTGGTCCGAGCATGGAGATACTATTTGGTCCGAGAGATCTGGTAGTGGGGTGGGCATCCATTTTCTTTCAATGTTTGCTTTTTCTGACATTTTGCATTTTTGTTATTAAATTAGGCCCTACCACACAGCCAGAGTATTTTAGGAGACACTTGCTGTAATGGTCAATCGTACGGAAATTTACAAGGCATTTTTCTTAGCAAAATACTCACATTGAAAATTCTCTTTTCACATGGAAATGGCATGAATGTCTGCTTAGAGAAGTTTACTTCCTATAAAGCCACCCAAAAACAATTATGATAAAAGTAAATTTCCCAAAAACAATGTATTTTGTGACCAATCCACACCAAGTTCTTACATAAGTGTAAGTAATTAAGTGAACACATTTTGTCAAAACACGTCAGCACCGTAATGTGACAATCAGCTTAATCAGGACCAGGAAACTTGATAGTGTTTATATACAGTAACTTTTAATGCCATAAGCTAGCTGTTGAATATACATCTCAACGAGTAATATGAAATTAATGTATTAACAATGAGAGTCTATTTTGAATTGCCATAGTTCTTAAAAGACTTCGGTTTTGTTTCAATAGTCTTTTACGTGGCTATTCATAAGGCAGTGCTGGCCAGTACCTTTTGCGATGTGTAAAAGCTATTCATAAGGCAGTGCCTTAAGGCAAACGAGTGTGTAAAAGGCTATTCGTAAATAGGCAGTGACTTTTGTAAGGCAGTATGTTAGGCAGGCATACTGTAGCATACCAATAAGCATTGGTCCTTTTTGCAGACCCATAGCTTTGCTGTTTCACATGGGCAGTTTGCCCTGCTCCTCCGTGGGCCCGCCCAGCCCTGTGGGGTCCGCTCTGGCCCTCATAATCATATGAAAAAATTGTTTAAAAAAAACCTAAATTTTAATTCACCTCATAAATTAAACACCTTCGATGGCTACAGAACACAGAATGATAGCATGGTAAGCAATCATCCTGTTTGGCTAATGATTAGTCCTTACTGTATCAATCACAAGAGTTCATTCTGAGGTATAATTATAGCTAAAATCCCAAAGCTTCTTCACCAGGGGCTTCAGCCCTAAGCCCGCCGCAAACGAGAGTAAATGTAAAACTTCAACCATCACTCGTGGCAGTTGACGTCTACCATTTACTTACTCTTGTGTGCGGGTAATATTTTCTTTAAGTAAATGGCTTCATGTATCCGAAAGTCAAATATCAAACGCGTTTGATATCCACGGCCACTCGTGTCACTTTACTCCTTGTGTGCACAGACTGATGCCATTTACTTGCATCTTTATGTCACTGCACATACGTAAAAATTATGTCACATCAGGATCCTGTCTTCCTGGGCTCTGGTCAAATTTTAAATAGCTGCCAACGAAGCGGTGTTAAAGGATCAGTTCGTAAACTTCTAGACATCTTATCCCTGTTTATACGACGCTCGGTCACTGGACATCAAAAACAGGGAAAAGAGGGACCATATCCTCACAGAAATCGGACAACAAATCGACCAAACAGGTAAATACATCGATGTTTATTCTAGATTGTGTATATTCAGATATTACCAGGCATTGCGTAACTTGTTAACTATGTAGAAAGTACAATAAAAATGGAACATTTTCAAACTAATATAACATACCATGCAGCTTAGCAAATTTTGTGGTCAAATCATACAGCCATGCTTCCTGATTGTGCACTCTTTGTGTTTGCTGATGTCATATGAGTATTACTTATTTGCCAACTATTATATTTGTTTACTTTTCCTTTTTGTAAAAAAAAGCTACAGTGGGAGGATAACCTTTGCCTTAGCACAATAGATAGAGGCTCCATCTGGTAGTCTTGAAGAAAAGGTAATGCCCGGGCAGGCAGCGGCAGCTGCTGATGTACCTTCACATGTGGTCCATCGGTAAAGAGGATGAGCTTTCGTAAAGGAAGAGAGGCCTAGGAAAGACTTGGGTGGGGGGAAGGAAGAGGGGGGGTAGGTGTGCCTGGCTACAGAGAAGATGTTCATGTTGGCTTTGGGGAAGTGGGAGTGTATCCGCATTCCGAAGGGCGGGGGATGCATTTGTTGAGATTGAAGAGGTTTGTGAAGGAAGGAGGGCGGGTAGAATGGAATGAAGAGTTTTGAAGGTCGGTAAGAATGCGAAGGGCGAAGGAGAGGACAGTCCTGGCGCTCCTGAGGTCTAGTGGGAGTTTATTGGCCTCAACATGAAGACTGGTCATGGGGGTGGTTTGGATGGCAATGAGGCAGATCCTGAGGGCAGTGCCCGAGAGCAGTGTTTTCGATGTGTCTCAAATAAAGTTTGCGGGTGGAGCCGTAGATGAAATTGCCGTAGTCTAGCTTAGATCTGAGGAGGGAGCGATATAAGGTGACGAGTAAGGTGATACATCTGGCTCCCCAGTCAGTGTTAGAGAAGACCTTGAGAAGATTAAGGTTTTAGTAGCCGTTGGTTTTGAGGATGTTGATGTGGGGGAGATATGAAAGCTTAGATTCGAGTGTGATTCCAAGGAATCTAGAACTTTCCTTGCTGGGAATGATGGAATCTTGAAGCTGGAGGTTGGGGCGGAGGAAAAAGGTAATCGTAAAAATTTTGTTCGACTTTGCTAAGGTGGGCAACATTAGGGGTGGTTGAAATTCAAAGTCACTCACCATACCTATGGTAACAGGGGTCGAAATTGAAAAAAAATGACAGTTCCACGAAACAGTACTTAATAATACTGTTCCGGATTAAATGTCACTGTTCCAACGTTTTGCCGAATACAGGACAAATTCCTTTCTTTAAAATGAGCTTCATTTATTTGCAACTACTTTATTGGTTAATATGTGCAATTATGTATGTCAGTTATTAGTATTTACATGATGTAGCATCCAGTTGCATACAGTCGTACAAGTACAGGCAGCATGGCCTTGCATATGCGTATTCATTATTAATTGCAGTCTAGGTGGAAAATAAAAAAAATGTAAATAAGAAGAAATATTTTCATAAAAATCTTGTTTGACATGCATGCATGTTTTTGATAGCAGAAATCCAGGTATTGATCATTGATGCTTGTGAAAAGAACACTGTTCCACTAAAACAGTGATATTTGAAAATTCACTGTTCCTGCATAAAAAGCAGTGTTTTTAGAACAGTGGCAAATTCGACCCCTAGGTATTGTAGCCCAAACATAAACAACAACAACATTATTAGAGGGGGAAATTTCCGTTAACTTTTTGGTACAAAATCCTTGGAATCACAAAGTTTTTTTTAATAAGCAACTCTTGTTTTCCTTAGAACTTATTTCCAAATATTAAATTAGTTTACCTGGTAAGCAAATTAGTTACTGTGGTTTACAAATTGTAGAAAGAAAAAAAATTGGCTTGAGTCATAGGGATGAGAATTTTGTATTCAGACTAACCAATATGTACGATTGAGGCAAGGGTACTGTATACATGTAATATGAAGAGTAAGTGGAGCGTGAGACCCGTCAGCTACCTTTGCCAGCTTTGACCAACATTTGTGCATTTTTAAATGTACATTAAGTGTTTTATCTTTTCTCCTTGCAAACCAGAAAAAGCACACAAGCATAATTCACGCTCATCGCAAGCATCTTTTCACTGTATGCTATAAAACTGATAATTTTTAAATACACCCGCACGACGGAGGGTCAGATTTTTGTTTTCTTTACCAGGATTTGACATATTTTCAAGGAAATTAAGTTTTCCATTTTTCCAGATTAGATTGTTGAAAATATTTTAAAATAAGAATGTGTGAATTTTGATACTAAAATTAAGTGCCATAAATTTTTAGGGCACCCTATTTTGAACGCGTCAAATACCATTGACTTTTGCTTCCATTTCTGGTTAATGTTTTCAATGGGTTTCCGATACCTAACTAGAACGTAGAAGACATTTGATTCGGCAGAGCGTTATTGCCGGCTCTGTCGGCCCTTTCATTCCCGGGGATACTGACATGGCTGGGGATCCAGAAGAAGATGATTTTCTTGTCAGAGGAGAGTGTGCATTTTGTTTAAGATTTGTAAGATGAGGGGATTAGACCAGCACATGTTGAGCATGCCTATGAGGACTGATTTGGAGTCAGAGGAGATGGCAAAGTGAGAGTGGAAGGAGAGTTCTGTGAAGTTTAAAGCTACAGTAGGAGGATAGCCTTTGCCTTAGCACAATAGATAGAGGCTCCATTTGGTAGTCTCGAAGAAAAGGTAAGGCCCGGGCAGGCAGCAGCAGCTGCTGATGTACCTTCACATGTGGTCCGTCGGTAAAGAGGATGAGCTTTCGTAAAGGAAGAGAGGCCTAGGAAAGACTTGGATGGGGGAGGGGGTAGGTGTTCCTGACTACAGAGAAGATGTTCATGTTGGCTTTGGGGAGGTGGGAGTGTATCTGCATTCCGAAGGGAGGGGGATGCGTTTGTTGAGATTGAAGAGGTTTGTGAAGGAAGAATAGCGGGTAGAATTGAATGAAGAGTTTTGAAGGTCGGTAAGAATGCGAAGGGCGAAGGAGAGGACAGTCTTGGCGCTCCTGAGGTCTAGTGGGAGTTTATTGGCCTCAACATGAAGACTGGTCATGGGGGTGGTTTGGATGGCAATGAGGCAGATCCTGAGGGCAGTGCCCGAGGGCAGTGTTTTCGATGTGTCTCAAATAAAGTTTGCGGGTGGAGCCGTAGATGAAATTGCCGAAGTCTAGTTTAGATCCGAGGAGGGAGCGATATAAGGTGGCGAGTAAGGGGATACATGACGGTAAATACCGTCATGGTTCGCATGCCCATGCAAAATGACTCATATTATATGACCCGGCCAATTGTAAAAATGGCATCTCACACTAAGTCCCACATGGCATCCCATGTACCACATGGCATCTCACCCCATGTCCCACATGGCATCCCACCCCATGTCCCACATGGCATCCCACCTTATGTCCCACATGACATCCCATCCCATGTCCCACATGGCATTCCACCATATCTTCCACATGGCATCCCACCCCATGTCCTACATGACATCCCATGTCCCACATGGCATTCCATCATAAGTCCCACAGGGCATCCCATCCTATTACCCACATGGAATTCCACCCTATGTCCCACATGGATCACATCCCATGTCCTAAATGACATCCCACCTCATGTCCCATATGACATCCCATGCCTTGTCCCACATGGCATTCCA
Source organism: Chiridota heheva (assembly GCA_020152595.1). NCBI lineage: Eukaryota > Metazoa > Echinodermata > Holothuroidea > Apodida > Chiridotidae > Chiridota > Chiridota heheva. Next base: position 11,393 of record JAIGNY010001349.1, on the reverse strand, counting down.
CCATATCTCCCACGTGGCATTCGACCATACGGTGTCTCACATGGCATTCCACCATGTCCCACATGGCATTCCACCATATGTCCCACATGGCATCCTACGCTATGACCCACATAGATCCCATCCTACATGTATGTCCCACATTAATCCAACCATGTGTACCACATGACATCCCTCCCTATGTCCCACATGGCATCCCTCCCTGTGTCCCGCATCAGTGGCTTCCCACCTGATGTTCCATATAGCATCCCACCATATGTTCCACATGGTATCCCTCTCAATGTCCCAATGACATCCTACTTTATGTCCCACATGGCATCCCACCCCATGTCCCACATGGCATCCCACCTTTTGTCCCACATGACATCCCATCCCATGCCCCACATGGCATTCCACCATATCTTCCACATGGCATCCCACCCCATGTCCTACATGACATCCCATGTCCTACATGGCATTCCATCATGTCCCACAGGGCATCCCATCATATTACCCACATGGCATTCCACCCTATGTCCCACATGGATCACATCCCATTTCCCAAATGACATCCCACCTCATGTCCCACATGACATCCCATGCCTTGTCCCACATGACATTCCACCATATCTCCCTTGTGGCATTCGACCATACAGTGTCTCACATGGCATTCCACCATATGTCCCACATGGCATTCCACCATATGTCCCACATGGCATCCCACGCTATGACCCACATGGATCCCATCCTACATGTATGTTCCACATTAATCCAACCATGTGTACCACATGACATCCCTCCCTATGTCCCACATGGCATCCCTCCCTGTGTCCAGCATCAGTGGCTTCCCACCTGATGTTCGTCATAGCATCTCACCATATGTTCATCATTAATCCAACCATGTGTACCACATGACATCCATCCCTATGTCCCACATGGCATCCCTCCCTGTGTCCAGCATCAGTGGCTTCCCACCTGATGTTCGTCATAGCATCCCACCATATGTTCCACATGGTATCCTTCCCAATGTCCCAATGACATCCTACTTTATGTCCCACATGGCATCACATCCCATGTCCCACATGGCATCACATCCCATGTCCTGTCACATCCTGTCACACTCCCTGACTAAGCATACTAAATAAAAAAGTCTGGTCAGGTAATATACTGTAGCAACTTTATGCAAATGAGCACAATAATAAAGGTGGAGTTTAAAAATCATGCCTGATACAACTGTTGGTGCCCAAATATTTTGAAGAATTTTAAGGATTTTAAATCTCAAGTGCTACAAGAGAGACTTGAGGATCTCTGAAGAATATTGGAAAATTATATCATTTTACAGTTATCTTCTGAGAAAATATCAAATGTTTTGTAGACTTTTTAAGGAAACTAGTCTTCAATCCTATCTTAAGTATCTCTGAAAAACTTTAACATTTTATAAGGAGATTTTAACCTTCCATAAGGATATCTGAAAAAACTTTAACTTTTTCTGAGGAACTCTGAAGAAACTTTAACATTTTCTGAGGAATTCTCAAAAAACTTTAACATTTTTGAGGAAATCTCAGGACAAATCTGTGGACGGCCGGAGGGACATAAAAATCAGCAAACTTTGTGGAGTGAATTAGTTGATGACGGGCACTTATTGGCAGAAAACATGATTTCGATCAAAATTGCACATAGCCTACCTCAACTACTCCCAGAAATCTTATTATTTTTCGATTAGTCATGATATTTCAGGAAAAAAAAAAAAATCTTCACCCCGGAATGGCTGAAAACAAGGAAAAAACGAGCTTTTCATGGAGTCCGTCAAGTAGGCCTAGTATGAAAGTACAGGTAAACGCAAAAATTGTCATTTTCGCGTAATAGGTACTTTCATAGCGTAATGTTTAAGACCTAGGCCACAGTATTTTTTCCCCACAAAAATACCTCGTTTTCAGCCATTCTGGGGTGCAGGATTTTGTTCTTTTGCTGAAATATCATGACAACTTACGTTTTGATATAATCCCGATTTCTTTGTATAAATGGGTAAAAATGGTTAATTCTATGGAAGAAATTCACATGATACCTTAGGCTACACAATAAACATGCAGACGAGATGGTTTTCTACCAGATTTGTGTCCGATATGTGCAATTTAGCCAAATAAATGGTGCAATTTTTTTGTTTGAAGAATGAAAATTATTTTCCCTGCACTTTTTTTATCAGAGGCCTTATTGTTGTCTGTGAACAAATTGGAGTTAAAAGTCGTTCAAGTAAAGATTGCTTAATGCGCTGCTAATCGACGATTATTACATGTTTCATCATAACAGGCAATTTTCAGCAAATGGGCGAGGACTCATTACTTATATTTCAAAGAAATGGACAATATGTACCCCTAAAGTATGTCAATCAGTGTCAACAGAATATATTGAATTGCTCGCAATCCGGGCCCGCCCTTGTTATCTACCAAGTGACACATCAAACATTACTGTTGTAAATGTGTGCACCAGACCATCATCAAACTTTACAACAGCTGATAATGAACTGAAAGCAGTTCTTACTAATCTACAAAGAGAAAATCCCAGGACCTATTTCATTATTTTTGGTGACATAAACAGGCAAAGAATCAGATTCTTTGCAACAATGTCCTTCAAAAATGAAGTAGATTTTGTCACCTTCCCCAATGCGAATTCTACTCTGGATGCTGTATATGTCAAAGGTGATTAATACGTAACAAGGAAGACAGCCCCCATCTCCACGTCTGATCATAACAGTATATTACTAATGCCAAAATACAACGAAAAGCACCGTAAATTTGAACCTAGGAAAAGGAAAACGGAAAAAGATTTAACAGACCAAAATATAATGAAAATGCAGGAATGTCATAAGATCACCGACTGGAATATGTTCAAAGAATCATCGGACAGTCTTGATGAGTTTACAGAAATTACTTCATGCTACATCGAGTTTGTTAGTAAACAGTGTATACCACCCAAAAAGTCAGCACCGGTGAAAATGACAAAACGCATTCCACCGGATAGCAGAATTACCCAACTGGAAAAAGACAAACAAAAGGGGATATTGGGAATAAAGGCTTGAGAAACAAGATTCAGAGGATAATAAATAAATGCGTACGAGATGTGAGGAGTGAAACCTTTGGTCCCATAAAGGCTAATTCAAATTCCTTTTGGAGCTTGATTAAATCTGTTAGAAACCCAGATGAAAACAATAAAGTTTGTTTTGATGAAACTCTTGGGGATGAACTGAACACACATTTTGGTCGTTTTAATCAATCCCGTAACAAAGACATTGACTTTTCCTTGCCAGAATACACAGGAGATGCATGCATTACTGAGTTAAATGTAGAATCTGTATGTAATTAGTTCAAAAAGATTAAAAAGGGTGTTGCCTGCGGATCTGATAAACTTCCTTGGTAGGTCTTTAAGTTTCTAAGTGACGAATTAGCCCCTTTATACACATACATTTTTTAAGGAAACTATTTCCAAGAGTCAAATACCATTGCTGTGGAAAAATGCCATAACAGCCCCTATTCCCAAAATTAAGACACCTCAAACTGCAAATGATTATAGGCCGATAGATTTGGCAAGTATTGCTTTTAACAGCCTTCAGAAAATTATATTGCCCCATTTGATGAAGAGAGTTGAAGAAGTAGGTGATGCGTATCAGTTTACCTATAAAAAGGGCGTTTCATGTGTAGATGCTATACTGGTTCTGGTTAACGATATTGTTACTCATTTGAATTGCAAGGAAACCAATATATCAAAGGTTCTTTTCCTTGATTTCTCAAGTGTGTTTAACACGGGATTGCCAAACTATCTACTCAAGGACTTAACTAAATTTGTAAAAGATCCGTGGCTTATCCATCTGATAGCCCAATTTCTTAAAGGGTGGACCCGACAAATACGATTAGACAAAGGATTATCAGAAAAAGCTAAAATAGATGTGGGTGTACCTCAGGGAGGCCCTCTCTCTGCAATACTTTTCACTATATAGACGGATGAAATCCGGTCGGGAGAGAACATATGTGTGACTAAGTATGCTGATGATACTGCCATTTCATGCAAAATTGCCAAAAAATCTGTAATTTGGGACCAAATGGAGTATCAAACCTTTGTCAATGATGTCGTATCCAAATGTGATGATAAAAACTTGTTGCTGAACCCAAAGAAATCAAAGGAAATGTGTTTTGTAAACAAATCATAAAACACACGGGCCTTCTACAGTGTAAGTCTGAAAGCATAATTATCAACAGATCTGAGGTTGCCAATTGTACGAAAACTGATTACCTTGGTGTTTGTATAGATGACAAACTGTCTTTTACCCCACACATATCAAAAATGCTAAGTAAAGTTTACTATATTGTGTCGAGCTTATCGTATATTTTATCTTTTTGTAATTTTAATGCCAGAATGAATCTTTTTAAATCCGTAATTATATCCTAGCTCCTTTATGCCATACCAGTTTGGTATCATCTCTTACTAGAAAAAGACAAAGACAGAATTAAGAAATTTTTAATATATACGTCAAAGATTTGTAACTTGGACTATTTTACCCTTATTTGTATTCTCAACGACAGAGCCAAATCAGATTTTAATGCAATAGCAAGAAAAATAAATTCAACTGAAAGTCATCCATTACATAATATTTTGCAAAGCCTTTTTGCCAAAACCAATAGAAATGTTCGCAATCCAAACATAGTGCCAAAATTCAGAATACAACTGTACAAACATTCTTTTATCTACCAGGCGGCTCTTTATATACAAAATGGACAGCTACGGTCACTTCTTTAATTCTTTTTTATTCCTTTAACTTATTTTACCAGGTTATGTCTTATATATATATATATATTATATTTATTTTTTGTATCTATAGATTTATCATTTATATCATAACTATATGTTTTATGTAATTTTATTTTCTTTATTATATGTATGTTATTAAATGTTAATCCTTTTTACAAATGTACATTTGTACTGGAAGCAATAAATTGAATTGAATTGAAGTGAATACCTAATTCCAACTGACAGCATCTTCATAGTCTATTCACACTTCACTTGTTAGCAACCAGCTACTATTACACTCTACACAATAGGTCATTCTTCTGGGGTGCATAACTGCTGTGCAGTGAAACAAATCAGATTAGTCCTTGGCTGAGCCTAAATATACATGTAGATATACACTATATGCTTGGAAGAACTTTGTGCAAAGCCCATGCATGATTGATGGACCATTCCTGGTAAGGATGGTTATTTCCTCATGACGGCTTACCAGGTACAGTGTCATATGCAGCTCGCGCCAGATTGTTACCCCTGTTTTGTTTGATTTAAACAATAGCTTGACCGCATGGTCTCTGACATAATAATTTCAGTTTCACGAGTAATACAAATTCAAATGAAAGAAAGTGAGGAAGAAAATAATCAAATTCAGTGAGATTCAAACTCATAACCTCTCGTTCAAAAGACGAAGCCGTAACCGAATGGGGTACTTAATCAGTTGAAAATATGTATAATTTATTTGATATATTGTGTGGAATATGATCGAAGGAAGAAAAGTCGATCAAATAGAACTGAATTGTAATTATTGTGTCCATACATCAAGCTGTTAAAAAGTAAATTAACAAAAACAATTCCTTTAAAAACTTTCAATTCAAGTGCAAAAATGCAAACATATTGCGTGAATTAACTATTCAATTCAGTTCACATACATGTAGGGCGGGGTGGGCATGAGACCAATATAGGCCTAGGTCTAATTTCATAGTTGTCATGTGCCTATCAACAAAACACCTATCAAACAAAGTCTAAACAGGCTGACCAACTGACAGATAAGTGTGTATAAAACAAAGTAAAAGTAAGTTAATTGCCAATTTGTTAGATACATGTAGGTAGAGATAGATGAAATTGCTCACTGATTTCTTTTACTTCCATTTTAATATTTAAGTTTACAGTTTCATTGACATTTTTCTGTTCAACCTCATTTAGCAACAATTGCAGGCCCTAAATTCATCAAGTGAAACTTCAAAAATAATCATAAAACTCTTTGGAATAGGCCTATATGTTGTATTGCAGCCTAATTACTTCCAATCCATGGGTGCATTTGTATTATTCTAAGTGTATTACTAATTTAAGTTGCTTTCAATTTGTTTGCAAAAGTTTCTGAAGCTTTCAAGTTGGGAAGATAAAAAAGCTCCACTTGAAAATTTTGCCACATGCAATTTCTCTTCTCTTCTCATTGAAAGGCAATCTTTAGTTTTACTCTCATTTGTTTTTGCTTTGGTATACAATGAACAAATTATTACAGTACAATAGTATTCCAACTTTTATGTTGTATGATTGTTAAATATCATTGACTGTACTACAGAGTAAGAATATTTTTGCAATGTAAATTAATTTTGTAACAGATACTAGTGAGCTGAATACCTGTATATCATTTTGTAGTACACAATACCTACCAAAATGTTTTCTGACTACAGGCACATGTATAATAGTTTTCTTGGGCAGTGGAATGTACTGTTAACAGGTTATGAGGAAATGAAATAGTAATTTTAGTGCACCCTTTGCATAGAAATATGTCTGCATAACCAGAAAGAGACACAAACCCCAAGACTGAATATTCAACATCAAAATCAGGCTTTTGTTTTCATTAAACAGTCATGAAAAATCACACTTCAACATGTCTTTTACTAGCTCAGTTGGCAATAGTCCACTTGACAACCATGAGGGTCTATAGTATTAGGCTGTACATTTTTGATGAATTTTGTTTCTTTCTTAAAAACTCATATTGTGAAATAATAACATACTGTAGTCCAGAGATCGCGTTACGACAAATTTGTCGTATATTACACCATGGCTGAAATTTCTTACGACACAGGTAGTACTTGCGTCGTAAGATTTAGATATAGCATGTGGAATTTTACGCCATGTTGTTTTGAATGCAGGCTGTCAATTGTCAACAATATTATTCTATTAGCTAGGATTCTACTTTCCTCCCGTACTGTGTTGATCACGTATCTGTGAAGTGATCACAATCTGCAAGTCAAGTTACTATACTGTAAAGAAGTAGGCGTGTTCGAGATTTATATAGTATATTATTGTTGACATTTGGTCAAAGTTCACTAAAACCTCATGAAAGTTTGGATACAATAAACAAAAGTATTTTCTAGTTTATTTTGGGATTGTTAACTCAAATTTCATGATTCAACAATCAACAATATACAAGGATTGGGTATGAACTTTTTCTTAATATTTTTATGATAATAATAGTCCGATTTTTTAATGTTTATGGTATCTTAAGCGCAATTTGTATTCACTTTAGCAAGGCAGGCCTTCACAAGTGTGTGTGTTAACAATTACTTGCATGCTTCGCTAGCGCAGAGTGCCCTGTACTTTATGCAATGCCCTGTACATTACGCAGTGCCCTGTACATACTGTACGACTGCAAATTCACAAAATACGCCGGAATTCAAGGTCTTGTCATAACCAAATACGCCAGGCAAAAAATTATAACGCAACCTCTGCTGTAGTCTGGTAGTTTATCTATACCTACATCAGCATCATTTTGCTGTTGCTGATTTCAGCTAAAGCTGTAATTATGATAAGTGGAGGACTTATGGCAGTATGGTCATCCACAGAAGATGTCTTACAAGGAAACTGCCAGGAATGATTGTAAAGTTGATTGTCAATTGTTAAAGTTAAATTTCTACAGGTGACTATTGCAGTAAATCTATATCAAAATTGTGATGTTAAAACATTTTACTTACTCTTTTGTAAATTGGTTACCTCCAAAATTAAGTCCCAATTCCTCTATCATAAATGTAAATGAAAAAATTAAAGGGAATACTTTTAGAAGTTTATGGCAATTTAATATGTGTTGATCTGTTTTAAACACCTGGGTTGACACCATTTCATGTAACCTGTACCAGTTTTTTGAGTAAATTGATATATATTTCCTGTAGTAATTACAATTTTTACTTCCTTTACCCTATGCATACAATTGAATTATTTAATGTTTTCCCTTCAACACCAGACAGCTTCATAGGTTTGAGATGGGCATGCATGGCAAAGCTACCCAATTCATTGGGTTGAACATGATAAACTGATAATAAGAGTTAATAGCTGTTCCTGTCAAAATGAACCAAACTGTAGCAGTAACAATATGCATGTGTCATAGAACTAGTGTGTAGCCTACATAGCTATAGCCTTCACCTTATGTTTGGCATAAATAATATTAATTTCACAAATATGGGTTTCCAGTATTCCTCATGAATTATTTACAAAGTTTTGTTTAAAATTCAAGCAGTATACACAACAGAAACCACCAGGCGAATCAAGTTTGGTCTGGGCAGCTAATCTGAAGCAAGTCATAGCCTAAATTCTTGTTAGTCAAGTTCTAACTTGCATTTGGTCTTGCAAGAATGTAGGCCTAATGGTTAGGTCTAAATTTGAATAGGTTAAGTTGGCAATTCTTCAGTCAGTTTTCATACTACCTGGGAATCCCGACCCTAAAATAGGCTTCAATAACTAGATCTAGATCCACCTTAGTTATTATTACATTGCAAATCTCAAGCAGTCTAGGACCACAGATGTCCGACTCGACTACATACGCATTTGGTTAGCCTAGCCTTTATTAAACGGCTGACAGCAATAATCATTTCCATCTGGGACATACTGTAATGTGGCTAGGCACATCGCTAACGTTAAATTATTATTAATTAATAGGCCTACGGTGTTGGCCGACCTTCACTAACTAGACTAGGGCCTAGGCGTAATGTATAACGACATCGATAAGGCTTAGGCAGTAATTCTTTAAACATGCTTTAAGTTTAACATTTCAATCTGTCATGTTCAGATAAACAATGAGTAATAAACACATTGGCATGGTATACGGTACCGTACTGGCTCGTACTGGTATTGCGAAAAGTACCTGCATATACCCATTGTGTGCATGGCATATGGTTTGTCAGTTTTTTTTCGCACTTGATCCATGGATGACGTCAAAATCAAAGTTGTTATATCAATGACATATAAAAATATTAAACTTAAAGTGCACAAAAAGTAACGATAAAATTAAATCCGTAATAACAAAACTTTTAATCCAACAATTTGCGTGAACTTGAGTTATGAGTACTTATTTTACACATTTCTTTGTTATTTTTCAAATGCTTGACTCTCTACTGCCCTCACTTGCAACCAACATGGGTGGATGGCTTAGAAAAGTAGGCCCTATCACGATTTCGTAACATTGTAAGTAGGCCGAGGCAAGTTGAGGCAAGTTAAGGCATAGGAGCTTGCCTCTCGGCCTTTGGCTATCCTACGTTAATAATAATAGGGTGAATGACGTCACGCTCTCTGGTACAGCTTTCCCGCGCGCATTGTGCCTACCAATTTGCTTGCGCGTGTAAAGTTCCCGCATGGTAAACAACTTTTGGATTAGGTCTATAGCCTAGGCCTACTGGTCAGACATCATGCATGCTAGCCTATGCATCTAACGATGGAAACCGTTACATAGGCCTAGGGGGGCCTAGTCGCGTCGCAGAATATTTAGGCCTACGACGCACTCCTGTTTTGCGAACATTTTCCAAGAAATTTGTACTTTTTTACCTCATTCATTTTAACCTGCAAAAATTAAGCTACATAACTAAAAAAATCTTCCAGTATGTAACTTCTAATCTTAAAAACTTGGGCACATAAAAATAAATTCAATAATTATTTACTAAATCCCGTATAAAGAAACAACTTTCACCTACCTCGGCTGCTACCTTCTGACTAGTGACAGTCATGTGCGCCGAAGTGAATGTACCTAATTATTTCAAATTCTATCAAACATCAGCCATGCAAGCGTAGCGCAAATTTTGAACGCGGGCGTAAAAAAAAACAATTGCATGTAGTGCGTAGCATGTAGGGCAAACAAAGGGAGATGTTATCTCACTAGATAATCTCAGGCCAGAGAGCGTGACGTCATTCGCCCTATACTACGTATAGGTAGTATAGGGCGAAAGACGTCACGCTCTCTGCTCAGGCCATTTCATTTTAGAATCCCAGATGAGCATAGGCCATTTGTCACAATGAGTTTGGACTTTAAAGACTATGCCAGCTTCTTATACAGGTTACAAACACATCTTGGATGTTTGTGACGAAATTACTCGTTTCGTTATTTGTGTCCCATTGCGCACTTTAAATGCGGAAACAATTTGTGAAGCCATTATCCAGAAAATCGTGGGAATATTTGGCCCACCCACCTGCATTAATTCAGATGCAGCTTCTTCCCTAAAATTGTCACACTCTTATGTGATGCATTGTAAAGATAGGAAAGTTGAGGGTGTATAAAACCATGGTAGTTTACAAGTAGAAAGGCATATCCAAACTATTTGGAATTTCTTAGAAACACCTAAATCAATTCGGTAAGGATTGGGCCCGACTTATCTCCACTATACTAACTATGCTTACAATTCGTTCGCAACCCATACTTGGGAAATTTTAGCCCATATGAATTGGTACTGGGAAAACCACCTCCTAACTTAACCAGTATCTCTTGGAATCCAATGCAGGGATTAACTCATGATGATGAAGAAAAAGTGATCATATGAAGAAAAAGTTTGCAAACATAGGGAAGGTTATTCTCTCCTTACAAGAGAAGCATCAAGCGGCCCAAATGTTGGCAGCCACCCACAAATTAGACGAAATGCCTATATATTCAATTGGTCAGTTGGTTTATTTATATAAGCCTACCTTGTCATCTTTAACAACAAACTCGAAGAAAATAGCAGCCCATTGGTATGGACCACTGTGGATTCACAGAATCTTAGACCGTACGCATTATAATGATATAAATGTCTTCAGTACCTTAAAGGGAGATGACTGATGTGTTCAATTATAATATGTTGAAACCTTGTTTTCTGAGATCTTCAGAAAATAAGCCCATTACTCATTTGCATAAGTTAAAGCAAGTCTTGAATGAAATTAAACAAAGAGATAGAAATGTTAAGGACATAGAAATTGTAGACGAGAATGGCTCAAAGCCTGAAACTATAGATAGTAACTAAATGTTCTGTATTATTCAAAATGAAAAGGTTAACTCAGATGATTATAAGTCATGTATGGAAGAAAGTAATGTATAGCCTCCTGTGATAGGCTGACTGATACCCAATTAGAACTACAATTGCATTTAGTTATGGAATCACCAGTTGAAGAGAATTTTGAGATTATACAGGGTAGATGCAATGCTGGTCAATTTAAGTTGTTGCTTCCAAAACGGAGAAAATTCAAGATTTTGGTGGAATATGCGATCATAATGGTACAGGAACAGTAGTTCAGGAAATACCGATAACATTTATGATATCATAAATATATATATATATATATATATATATATATATATATATATATATATATATATATATATATATATATATATATATATATAT
>JAIGNY010001352.1:1902500-2066053 GCA_020152595.1 Chiridota heheva | reverse complement strand
CTGAAAGTTCCTGACTTAGGAAAATTGCAGAATTTTTAAAATTTCTTCTCTTAAATATGTTTCTATAGACAATATCTTTCCATTGGAGAAATGGTCTGTTAATCATTCACATCTAATGCACACATCACCTCAGGCATATAATACACAACTATTTCATCACCAGTTTGCAAACTCCCACTAAGACACTTATCACGGATGAGTGATTTCAATCACAAAAGTGCCTTGATTACTCAGCACTGGCTTCTGTAATCTTATACACACAAACAACCTTGGGCTACTTTGGCTGTGGTGTGCATGGAAATGGCAGATAAACAATTATTGTTTGGAGTGGAAACACAATACACTGAACAGGAAGTCGGGTTGGTAATTGCCATATCTGAGTTTTCAGGATTAACTCAGGTGTCAGGTGAATAAAGTTGAATACTTTTCTTGCAATTTTTAAAATTTTCGGCTTTTTCCGCAAATCCCAAGTTTTTAAAATAAATCATTATAAACTTCATGATGGTAGGAAACCATTATATGACAATCCTCACACAAAAATGGACATGAATAAAACAAGAAGTAGGAAGGATCCAACAGGCCCAAGGAGCCAGAGGAGAAAAACAATGGGACCCAGAACAAGAAATTCATTGAAAATAGTGCTGTCACGACATGGCTCTATTACGTATCAATTATCGTGGGGAAAAATATCGGGATGTATCATAGTATCGCGATACTTTTCAAGAAAACTGACTCAAGTCAAATTGTTAAAATCACTAACGTTATATGATCATGGAGTTACAATTTACTCCATGATTTGATGAACGCTAGACAAAATTATTTGGAGATCTAGCAAATGACATAATCGCATGACTATTACGTTCATCATGCATCACTCCTGTTTTGACCATGAATCATCGAAGTGAGAGCCTGAGTGGCACATTCTGGACCAAGTTTTTGTTCTTTTTGCCAACTGACATCTGTGCGTGCCAATGTGTGGTGACGGAGCACAATTTTTAATTAGTTGTTTTTAAGTTTCACGATTATTTTGCATGTTTTTTAATGGCCTAAACATGACTTTTAGATTTAGGACCATAAGATTAGAATCGTAATGTACGAAGTAGCCTAGCCTACAGTAGTTGCACAAAAATTTCTTAGTTGAGTATTAGTTTTTGGTATCGCGATATGTTGCGAGAGGCATATTGCATGTCGTGGGTAAATAGATATCGCGATGTGTCATGACAGCACTAATTGAAAGCCATACAAGGAGTCTTACTGTGCCAATGCTAAGTAAGACACATTGTTATCACAGATATGATCACATACAATCAGGAATAGTTCATCCTGAATTAATTTTACTATGTCTGAGATATTCTAATTGTTTTTTTATAGAATCTCCTTCCATGCTGCAAAGTTTCTCTTTAAGCCTACCTGCACCCAACACCTGAGTTAATCCTGAAAACTCAGGTAATGCAATTACCAACCCGACTTCCTGTTCAGTGTATTGTGTTTCCACTTCAAACTGATTGTTTATCTGCCATTCCCATGCACACCACAACCCAAGGCTATTTGTGTGTATAAAATTACACAAAGCAGAGCTGAATAATCAGGGCACTTTTGTGATTGAAATCACTCATCTGTTTTAATTGTGTCTTAGTGGGAAAAGTTTGTTTTCAAACTGGTGATAAAAATAGCTGTGTATGGTAATGCCTGAGGTAATAATGTGCATTAACTGTGAATGATTGACGGACCATTTCTTCTAAGGAAAGATATTGCTTCATGTCTGCAAATTAAAAACAAAATTCTGTGAATGCGTAAGTATTACAAGTAGAAATGATAATTAGATGTTATTCTCTCTGACGAACATATCTCAAGTCTATCTCTGCTGCTATTATTGAGACTGACTTTCCCAAAGCGTAGGTCTACTCAAAGCAAACAACCAGCTGCACCCGTGCTATGCCAAGTAAACTGAGCTGTTAGAACCATAGAGCAAATGCTCCTTTGTACATTAGCTTTGTCTCCGAGTTATACCAATAACAAACAGTCAGTCAGTTTTGTGTTAGTAAGAAAGCTTTGTATTGACTTAAATTATCTTTCAGGAACATCAGATTTCAATATAAGATAGGAAGATTGACACGTAGATAAGCCTAATATTCTTTTTGTTGCCTGAAATTGCTGGTATGCACAAAGTAGATACACAATATTCAATGTATTAGGCGCCCCTGCTCTAATAAGTGCTCACAATAATCTATGTATTAAGCGCCCTTGCTCTAATAAGTGCTCACATATTCAATGTAATAAGCGCCCCTGCTCTAATAAGTGCTCACATTTTCAATGTATTAAGCTCCCCTGCTCTAATAAGTGCTCACATATTCAATGTATTAAGCGCCCCTGCTCTAATAAGTGCTCACATATTCAATGTAATAAGCTCCCCTGCTCTAATAAGTGCTCACATTTTCAATGTATTAAGCTCCCCTGCTCTAATAAGTGCTCACATATTCAATGTATTAAGTTCCCTGCTCTAATGAGTGCTCACATATTCAATGTATTAAGCTCCCCTGCTCTAATAAGTGCTCACATATTCAATGTATTAAGTTCCCTGCTCTAATAAGTGCTCACATTTTCAATGTATTAAGCTCCCCTGCTCTAATAAGTGCTCACATATTCAATGTATTAAGCTCCCCTGCTCTAATAAGTGCTCACATATTCAATGTATTAAGCTTCCCTGCTTTAATAAGTGCTCACTTAACCTTTATTGACTGATAACATAATTCTTTTCATTAATTTGATTACTTGAGTGTTGTTTTGTAACATTTTTTGCTTATTTTGCATCTGACTCCCACAATGTTTTTGTGGTGGTCATTGTGAGACTAGTACAGAACGTATTCACATATATGTACAATGCAGATCGAATAGCACACTGTACGCGGACCTGAGCATGGGCGCTTATTAGGAAGAAACTTTAAGCCTAAAAAGAGGTGCAATTCTATTTTCATAAGCGCCCTTTATATTATGTCAAATACAGTTTGCTGAATGTCTCATTTTGGAAACTTTTAATACTGTCAATTGATAGTGTTAAAATGTTTTGAATGAACCTCACAAGAGTGAGACTTCATCCACCACAGTGAACAAGAGTAAATGCCAAAATGTGAATCATAACTGGTTTTTATTATAGTTGAATAAACTTTCTTCAAATTTGTATTTTAGTTGCTAATCTCAATTCAAACATAAAGACCTTTGTCCATACTTATTTCATATCTTAAGATTGATCAGTGTGCTTGGAAGTTCAAAATCTAAAAAGGAAGGTATTAGGAGTTTCTGAAACTAATAACAAATGTATGTTTTACATACATACCTTGATAATTAACTGAAATTAAAAATTCTACATCAACACTTAATCATACATTAGCAGCATCTGTGATTAAAATAAGCCTTGTCCGAGTTAGTCCATGTTAGTTCAGTAAATGGATAAACAAAACGCTGACCTTCTTGCAGATCATGACTGATAGAGAAAGCTTATGGTCCTATGAGATTAAGAGTTTTAATGTTAGTCCAAAAAATTACAATATTAGCTCAGTGGTCAGTCATTGTATTATCAGAAAATGAAGTGATCATTGATGGCATGTCACAAAATTTCAAATTTATCACATGTCTCAAATGTCACATAATTTTTGGCACCTTTTGCACAGAATGTCACATCAGTTTTGCCATTGTCACATTTGATTGGCATAGATTCACACATCATGACCAGTTGGCCAGTGATACCTATAGAAAGGATCATTTGATTGTGTCTGTTTCATGAAAAATGGAATCAACCATTTGTCACAAAATGTTCAAAATGTCACAGATTTTTGGACAATAAAATTTTGTCACTAAATGTCACAGACTCTGTATTATAGAGGACACAAATGCAAGCAGAAGTGTCAAGAAACTGCTTGATCAGGTCATGAAAAAAATGACTGGTGTAGAGAGTGTCACCAGCTTTCTTAACACAGGTGAAGACACTAAATTGACATTTGATTTAACATTTTACAAATATTTATCTTTAAAAAAATGAAAATTTCTTTAGATGGTTAGCATTGAATTGCCTTTCTAGATGACTCTGTTTTAGTTCTCTGTGACTTCTCCAATGATCGTAAGTCTCAGAAAAAGTCGCCATCAAAATAAACAATATGTGTCGCCTCTGAGTCTCTAGTGTCTTATGTGAGTCATGTATACACATATATGATAGAATAATACACCTGAATATCACTCTAAAAGACAAAAATCATTTTGGTCTTCTTTCAAATTAGATGGATATGCTCAACCACTAAAGATATGTTTGAAGTTACATTTACATATACACCCAGAAATCAAAATAAACACAAAACAAACAAATCACAGACGTTTAAATAAGTTGGGTATTAAAATCATGATTAATAGCAAATATGATTATTTCTTCAGAATTTAATTTAGACTCTAAACCTAAAGAAGTTACTTTATAAGTCATTGCTTTTTGAATAGCATTCAAAGCAGGTTTTTCAGAATTGGTTCCCAGACTTTGTTTTCACAATCTGAATGAATCCTTTGCCACAAGTTAGCACATGGTCTGGCCCTGCAGTAACCCTATCCACAATAACCTGGCTCTTCACAAGAAGTTCTTTCGTACAGATGATACAGAGTGTAATAACTGATGCATAATGTTACTTAGTACTCTGTGGTGGGTTTCTTGATTGCTTCTAGCAGATTCATAAGTCATACTGAATCCACTTCAAACTGATTGTTTATCTGCCATTCCCATGCACACCACAACCCAAGGCTATTTGTGTGTATAAAATTACACAAAGCAGAGCTGAATAATCAGGGCACTTTTGTGATTGAAATCACTCATCTGTTTTAATTGTGTCTTAGTGGGAAAAGTTTGTTTTCAAACTGGTGATAAAAATAGCTGTGTATGGTAATGCCTGAGGTAATAATGTGCATTAACTGTGAATGATTGACGGACCATTTCTTCTAAGGAAAGATATTGCTTCATGTCTGCAAATTAAAAACAAAATTCTGTGAATGCGTAAGTATTACAAGTAGAAATGATAATTAGATGTTATTCTCTCTGACGAACATATCTTAAGTCTATCTCTGCTGCTATTATTGAGACTGACTTTCCCAAAGCGTAGGTCTACTCAAAGCAAACAACCAGCTGCACCCGTGCTACACCAAGTAAACTGAGCTGTTAGAACCATAGAGTAAATGCTCCTTTGTACATTAGCTTTGCCTCCCAGTTATACCAATAACCAAACAGTCAATCAGTTTTTGTGTTAGTAAGAAAGCTTTGTATTGACTGAAATGATCTTTCAGGAACATCAGATTTCAATATAAGATAGGAAGATTGACACGTAGATAAGCCTAATATTCTTTTTGTTGCCTGAAATTGCTGGTATGCACAAAGTAGATACACAATATTCAATGTATTAGGCGCCCCTGCTCTAATAAGTGCTCACAATAATCTATGTATTAAGCGCCCTTGCTCTAATAAGTGCTCACATATTCAATGTAATAAGCGTCACAAAATGTTCAAAATGTCACAGATTTTTGGACAATAAAATTTTGTCACTAAATGTCACAGACTCTGTATTATAGAGGACACAAATGCAAGCAGAAGTGTCAAGAAACTGCTTGATCAGGTCATGAAAAAAATGACTGGTGTAGAGTCTACTACAGAGCAGTGTCACCAGCTTTCTTAACACAGGTGAAGACACTAAATTGACATTTGATTCAACATTTTACAAATATTTATCTTAAAAATGAAAATTTCTTCAGATGGTTAGCACTAAATTGCCTTTCTAGATGACTCTCTTTTAGTTCTCTCGTGACTTCTCCAATGATCGTAAGTCTCAGAAAAAGTCGCCATCAAAATAAACAATATGTGTTGCCTCTGAGTCTCTAGTGTCTTATGTGAGTCATGTATACACACATATGATAGAATAATACACCTGAATATCACTCTAAAAGACAAAAATCATTTTGGTCTTCTTTTAAATTAGATGGATATGCTCAACCACTAAAGATATGTTTGAAGTTACATTTACATATACACCCAGAATTCAAAATAAACACAAAACAAACAAATCACAGACGTTTAAATAAGTTGGGTATTAAAATCATGATTAATAGCAAATATGATTATTTCTTCAGAATTTAATTTAGACTCTAAACCTAAAGAAGTTACTTTATAAGTCATTGCTTTTTGAATAGCATTCAAAGCAGGTTTTTCAGAATTGGTTCCCAGACTTTGTTTTCACAATCTGAATGAATCCTTTGCCACAAGTTAGCACATGGTCTGGCCCTGCAGTAACCCTATCCACAATAACCTGGCTCTTCACAAGAAGTTCTTTCGTACAGATGATACAGAGTGTAATAACTGATGCATAATGTTACTTAGTACTCTGTGGTGGGTTTCTTGATTGCTTCTAGCAGATTCATAAGTCATACTGCAGAAATGGAGGTTCTTGCCGGTGAAAAGAATGAAAATTTGTAGCAGGAATTGGGCATAATGTTGGCAATATATGCACAAGTTGTGATGCATGAAAGCGAAGACCCTTTAAAATCTTTTAAATAAAACTCAAATTTTGCTTCCTTTACAATTAGATATTGATTGGCAGTGTACAAACTTGAATACGAAGACCTCTAAACTTAAAAACGCTACAAAATGGTCAATTTTGGCATAAATTTTCCGTGGTCAAGATGGGAGTTGCTCTACTCATTAAGCCATAAAGGTTGTATAGAGCACTTGCTACCATACTCATTTGTATTTTTGCTATATTTATATGCTATTACTATTTGAATGCCATAATAAAACAGTTGTATAAATTTACAAAACAACTTAGCAATTTGACATTGCACCTTTAATGTAAAATTAAGGAAAAATTTTCAGAAATATAAAACAATGCATTGGTTTAGACAAATTAAAATGTATAATATACAAAAATTATATCAGATATATTTAAAGGATTAGTTCAGTGGTCAAGAAAGTCCACCTCATATGAAAGAAGACTTCAAAAGAAACTAAATAGTGAGGCAAGCATTCAAATACCTTATTCCGTTAAGGAGATGATTTCAGTTTAAAATTTTGTATCATTTTTGTAGAATCGACTGAAATGAGACTAGTTGTGTGATGTCACAGTCTCAGACTCTTCAGTCTTTACGTATTCTATCATAGTTCATCCTGTAATTTTATGCCTTAAAAACCATTGGATATGCTAGGAAATTAGTCAAATAGAATCTTGTTAGGGTGTTATAATTTACCTGAAAAAAGTTTGAGATAAAATAATTCAGATATTAAAAAAAGCCAATACATTTTCTTTAGAATACATTAACAATTGTTTGGAATGTGAAGATTAAAGTGTCAACCTTCTAAAGTAGACTTACTACACCAGTCATTTCTACACAGATAACAGAACTTTAAACTTGAATATCTCCTTTAACGGAATACGATACCGTTTTGTTTATATTTAAGTCCTCTTTCGTATAAGATAAACTTGCTTGACCATTGAACTAGTCCTTTAAATTCAAAAATGAAAATTATCAAACACATAGTTAGAAAACAAAAACTTGCTAAAAGGAGAAACAAAAATCATAAACCCTTCTGCTTAGCTATTATGCATGTCAAACAGGCAGCAGAAACCAGTCAACTTTGTATAAGAAGTGCTTACTTACGTTGGTAGTCGTATGGTCTAATCAAAGAAACAATGATTGATTGTATTGATATAAAGTACTTCTAACGAATTCAAATTTAATGTGTGGATTATATTTCTGATGTCTCCAGCACATTTGCAACATAAGTGACTTGACTAAATAGCTGTAAGTGCATGATAGTCACTCTTTGTATGGAAACACAGACTATGAAAGTCAATGGAAAGGTAATTAGTCTTTCATTTGACTTTTGTGGGTTTTTTCAATTAGTGGGGGTGAGATGTTGCTTGTATTATCAGACAGGAATACCCCCAATTTGGATAACTTTTCAATGTGTTGGCTAGACCATCATGAAAAGCACCTGCAGTTAAAAGTCATATTGCTGTAAAAAGGACCAATTTCTAACCGAATTTGATGATAATTGTTTCCAATTAGTATGCTCAGATTAATGCTATTTGTCCAAATCTTCGTCAGACAATCTTTTATTTTCTGCAGTCATTAATATGTCATTATGAAAGAAAACATTTACATATATATTTATTGAAGAAAATACCACATTTACAAGTTTTCCACATTTCGTCTAAGTGTATTACACTTTTTCCCCAAAAAATATCAATGAAAAAATCCTGAGGATTTCAGAGGAATCCAGAGATTGCTTTTAAGTTCGCTATAGAATGGCAAGCTCGTTTTAGGTTCACTAAGAGCTTGCAATTGTAACCTTTATGAGGTCATAATTTTGAAATAAAGGCTACAACAAGTTCGTTTTAGGCTATAACAAGCTCGTTGAAAGCATATTAAGCTCACCAGCAGCTAACAGCGAGCTAGTGCAAGGCAATGGCAAGCTTGATAATTTAACAATTAGCTTAAAGGTACATGGAATGGTAGAAATTTTGCCCAGATGAAACATTGAATTCTAAGCAGAACAATCATTAAATGGTCACAATAGCACTTTCAGTTTTTAAGTTATGACAAATCAAAAAATTTTAAGTTTTCAGTTTGTACAACTATGTATGAACGGGAATACAACTAAAACACTGTCAAATGCACAATTTGTAACTGATTCTGACAGGGCTTTCTGCTGTCTGTATGTTTTTGAGTACATTTTAAACCATTTATGCGAGCATGTTGACGTTACCTCTCCATATATCTTAAAAGCTCACAATTTTTATTAGGGAGCATTTTTGTTGGAACTTACCAGGACATGGCTCTAGTTTGCATCGCATGACGGTGTTTGGTTCAACCACATCTGGATTCATTCGGCAGAACATGCTGTCCGTTACCTTCTTATTGTTCAGGTACATGCACTTTTTCTTCCTCTTTTTGTAGGCTTCCCCACAACTAGCAGAGCACTAGAAACAAAACAATGCAATAGTTATTCATCCTATTAAAAGCAGACATCGCGAACGATACAAATCCCCTCGCCTCTAATAACACACTTTCCACCTCTGTCACACATGCCTTTACACATCAATCTTCACACATCAATCTTTATGCCATCTTCCATCCAACATTCTTTGCTCTTACTCCCAACATGTCCCATTCATTCGCCTACCGCACCCTTCACTAGCAAGAAAAACATTCAGCTTTACCTTAATTCCGAAACTCCCAAACCATGCTCAACTTGATATTTTTCCCCTTATAAACCACAGAAGGCTGATCTATCTACCAAATCAGAACTAATTGCAGATTAATTTATAGATTATCATCTCAAGTCTATTATGTTTCCACTCTATTCAGGCGAGGACTTATTGTTCATATCTCTATCTATGCCCAAAACACTTATTTACAAATTCTTTTGAGGAGTCAGACTCTATTGTTCAACTTGTTTTTCATGCCAGAACAAATTGTTATTCAAGTCAAGAATGCATTTGTTGTAAGTTCTTTCAAGGCAAGAATCCTCTTTCATAAAAAATAATCAAAACTCCTTTCCAAGGGCAGAAATTCTTTTGTTCCCCAGTAGCTGAACAATTAAACAATGCATGATGGACAGTGGATGTTGATGAACGGGACGGACGGACAGACAGACGGTAAAGATGCTATATCCCCTCTTTACCAACTTCGCTAGCAAGGCAATAATAAGTTAGTCTGTCATATAAGTTTTTGATAGGAAGGAAGGGAGTTCAGGTCGCAGCACAATTTTCTAAAGGCTGGTACTAAAACTGTCACTAATCTTATCCCGCTTAAAGGACAAATTTCTTTCTCCTCTTAAGGATGAAAGACCTCAGAGTGGGAAGTACTAAAACATAGTAAACCACTTTTTGTTACAGTCAAACCCAACAAGGCACTATTCGTTAAAAGCAACTGATGCAAACGTCACATGAACCTGAGTTAGAAACTCGGAAAACATGCCAACCGGAAGAGCATTTGGACACGATATGAATATCATAATAGTATCTACAATAACGCCACAAAATGCACCGATTTTATCCACGAGACGGAACCAGCTGGTAAAATACGATTGGGAACGAAACGTGTACTAGCTAAAACGAATCTGAAGAATTCCCGGACCGAGAAAAAATTTGTTAGCACGTGACTGCATAAGAGCAAAAGTTAGCCAGGTAACACGAACTTCGTAAAGTAAGTCAGGCAAAAAAACAAGGGAAAAAACCGCGATATGCGTTTTCCCGAATGGCGGCACAAGAAATCCTGTGAAAGGGGCTACGCCTCGAACCCGAGTGCATACCCCAGCCGTTCCATGAACAGTGTCGACTACTTTAAGAGATTGCTTCTGGACGATCCATTGAAGGAAAATGTCTCGTGAAACAGTACGATGAGATCTCCGTGTATCTTCCCAGTGGAATCAATGACCGTCGACCCAACTGGAAAACCTGGGTAGATGGCTGCAAGCTATCCTAGAGCTGTGACTGTACTAAGTCTGAGAGAAGGCTTCCTCCAAATTGGGAGGGGGGTGAACAACTCCTCAAAAAGGCCTTGCTATGCCAAGGATCGGCGGACAAAGGCCACACCATCAAACGAAGTGATGCAGTTTGCCGGAGCCCAGAAAAAAGACAAAAGTCGTCCATGATCCGATACGGGAAGCCTACAAGGTCTTGAGCAGTTGAGGGAACCGCAGTTGGCCGGGCCAAGTGGGCGCTATCGGTCATACGTCGCCTTGCTTAGCATACTTGGTACTAGCGTGAAAGGCGGAAAACGTAACTCACATAGTGAGTCCCTTTGAAAAGTAAATGCATTGGACCTCGAAACCCGCGGGTCAGGAGATAGGACGCAAAGAATCGATAGCTTGTGATCGTCCACCGATGCGGACAGACCTACGTCCAGGAGACCGAATAAGGTCCTGATCGCTCTGGTCACCTACGGGAAGCACGCCCATCCTGTGGGGGGTTCCACTGAAGTGAGACCATTGTGATCATGTTCTCGTAGTCCGAGGTGAGTGGCTTTAAGGCTGGCATAGTTCGTCCTGCGCCGAGACTAGAAGAAGGATTCCAGAAACTCTTTGGAGTCTGTTTCTCTCTGTTCGAAAAGGAGACCACAACAATGGTGTAAAGTCGGCGCGAATCTGAACTGCCTTGCTCAGCACTAGCAGTAAAAGGTGAAAAATGCCTGAAATACTGCCTGTGAAATAGGCCAAGTACCTGTCCAAGTTTCTGTCATAGGGGGTCATATGAAATGTGCCTCTACATTACATCAACCAAGACACATCCGTTGACACTGATGGTGAAAGTCTGACGCGTGGAAACTTCGTTCCTCACAACAGGTGTAAGTGTCGGCACCACCACCAAATGGGGGTGGCCACCGACTAAACGTGTAAAGCAGATGTACTTATGAGACCATCTTCTAACCCCGTGTGTATCTGTTCACTACGGAGTAGCATAGCCAGTGGCTACATGTGGAGGACTTCCGTCGAACGCTAAATGCGTCCTGGTAAGAATGACGACCGCGGAGCTCTGTAGCACGCGGCTATCAGTCGCATTATCCTGAAGTTCTGTTACCCGGGTTTATCGTACGTTGTACGTTATCCCGTGTAGGTCTTGTGGGGGCCGTAATGGCCCGTTCACCGGAGCCGTGTAGCTACGGAACTCTATGGACCTGTAAAACCGTGTCCCGGACTCGTGGACTCATGTCTTGGAGCCGTAAGGACCGGTACGGAGCTGTTCAGAGGGTCCATAAAGTTGTGGTACTCCAGGGTTTACTGTACGTTGAACGTAAAACCACATTAATATCTTTATAATTTCAGCGGAGGTTTGACGCAAAAATTATATTTAGTGTAGTTCGAACGGTCGTGGAACTACGTAACACGGAAAAAATAGCTCTCATGATGCTATGCCTCTCGTGGAGATGGTTTTCTTATCATCCGACCACTAAGCTTCGTAACCTGAGGAAGCGCTTACATGCGACGCATCGCGGGGCATCCTGGGTGCGTAACGCACTGACATACGGGGACTTGTCCTCCCTGTCCATGATACTGGTGACATTTTTCGCGGAACCGTGACGTTCAATGCAGAAATCTTATTAAGGTAGCTCACACGGACGTGGAACTGCGTAGCTGATGGCTACGGTAACAAGAAGAAAATAGCTCTCGTAACACTATACATCTTGTGAAGATTGTTACTTATTACCTGACCGTGTAGCTTCATAGCTAGAGGGTCTATTATTGGGTTTGTTGTACATTGTATGTTACCCCGCCACAGAACCGTGCCGTACGGACCCAAACGCCGGAGCCGTATGGAAGCAAAAGTTGTTGATTACGAAACTGTGCGGACCGTACGAAGCCATTCCATGACCCGTACGGAGCCGCAGGGCTGTATTACGGACACTTACGGGGCCCTGGAAAGAAGCCATGGGGCTGTATGGAACCGATCACTGGAGCCGTAAGGACCTATATGGACCCGTGAAAGTAATGCAATGGCTCTACAACGAGCCGTGAAAAAAGGTTACCAACTTAAGTATAACCCCTTAGGGCGCCGCCTCTTGTGGGCCTACCGGTCCCTTCGCGGAACCGTGGTCCACAGCAGTGTACACGGGTTTGTTCTTTTCGATATAACCAAAGCGTAACTTAAAGAAGTGTTTACACGCAACGCATCGCGGGACGTCTAAAGCATGTAACGCACCGACACTTGGTGACCTGTCCTCCGTGTCCATAATGTAGATGAAAAATATTGCGGAAGTGTAACGTTCAAAGCGGAAAATCTTACTGAGGCAGTTCGCACTGTCATGGAACTGCGTAGCTAATGGCTACAGAGACAAGAAGAAAGTAGCGCTTGTGATGCTATACTTCTCGTGAAGATTGTCACTTATCACCTGACCACGTAGCTTCTTAGCTAGCGGGTCTATTTCCGGGTTCACCGTACAGTGTACGTTATCCCGCTACAAAGCTCTGAAGCCGCACGTACCCGTTTACCAAAGCTGTACGGTCTAGAGAAGTGTTTGCATGCTATGCATCGCGGGACATTCTGGGTGCGTAACGCACCGACACTCGGGGACCTGTCCTCCGTGTCCATGATTGATACTGGTGAAAATAATTGCGGAACTGTAACATTCAAGGCAGACAATCTTATTAATGGCGTTCACACGGCCATGGAAGTGGATAGCTAATGGCTACAGGACCAAGAAGAAAATAGCTCTCATGGTGCTATATTTCTTGCGAAGATTGTCACTTGTCAGCTGACCACGTAGCTTTGTAACTAGTTGGTGTATTTCCAGGTTAATCGTACGGTGTGCGTTATCCCGTTACAAAACTATGGAGCCCGTATGGATCCGATCCCCGAAGTCGTATGGAGCCGTGGGCCACGAAGCCGTCCGGCCGTCCAACAGACTTGTAAACACAGGCTGTAGAGCCGTCTAATGGACCCGTATGGACCTGTAAACATGGGCCGTGGAGCCATATGGAAGCGTCCAATGGACTCATACGGACCCGTAAACATGGGCCATGGAGCGGTATGGAACCGTCCAATGGACCCGTACGGAGCCGTCACGGACCCATACGGAGCCGTGAAGATGGGCTGTGGAGCTGTATGTATCCAATCACCGGAACCGTACGGACCAGAAAGGACCCGTAAAATCACTTGTGACTCACGTATAATATACTTCACTAAAAATAGGCACCGCTCCCAACTCAGTAATCTTATCAAAAAGGGGGCACTTCTCTATAGTGGTTTATACTCTAATTGACGTCTTCTTTAGGACGCCACTTACCTTTTCAATTTATAAACTCAGGTAACTTACGTCTGATAGACCGCACCCGTGGCACTACTGACTCAGTAATCTATCATGTCAGAGGCCTCCAGAGGGTTTATCAGGAAAAAGTTAACACAGTAAACTACGAACACAAGTCTCCCGAACTCAGTAATCTATCGAGAAGGTGGCCGTAGCATAAGTAGAAACTCTGAGACTAATTGATTTATATTGCCTCTTGGCGTTTTCCTAAAAAGTAAAAATATGTATGAATGCATACATATACAATTACACCAAGACGCCCCTACGGGGATGTTCCTATGACCCTTCGTCAAACATAGAGAGGCAAGCCATAGCAAAATAGTACATCAAAAAAATTATCAGAAAAATTTCTATATGAAATTTTTTAGAAACCCGAGAAAATGCACCGAACGTAAATTCTTTAATAGCGTAGGGGTAGCGTGGAAAACATGAACCACTGAGTAAGTTGGCGTCTGTGGAGATAACAAAAAAAGATTAGATCTCCTGTGAAGAGGACGTCAGAGAGACCCCCTCAAGGTCTCTCCAACGCCCCAAAATTCAAGCTTGAAAATCAAAAACCTTGTCTTAATTAAATGCGAGAAAAACGAATACACGATATGTACTGGTAACATTAAATAAAATATAGGCTCTCTTGTAACAACTGTAGCTCTTTGGAGCTGTAACAAGCCGACTCCTCAAACACCCTGTGGTGACGTCGACCCAATGCACATGCGCCAAAATCGATTGAAGAAATTGGCCTAATGCATACGAGGGCCCGTACTGAAGATATCCTACCATGTTAATACAATAGTAGTATAACGCTAGGCTCTCCTCGCGGAAGGGCGGGGCCGAGGGTGAAAAAAACTTAAACCCAGGGGCAAGAGGTCCACTAGACAGGCACACTTTGTGCTCTAGGACCTAAAACACCCACCACGATAGTAGGACGCTCTCGAATTAGCCACCCGCTTTGTACGGATGGAAACAAAAACACTCTATCCTAAGTGTAGGCTATACGGGAAAGTTCTGTAAGTCGGACCAAAGAAATCCCCGACCAATGGCTACCTCGTCTTACCTCAGATGACTTGAAAAGGCAAACCGGATAAGATAGAACAGTGTAAAAACCTTCCTGGTAGAAGCTGCAAAGGAGAAAATTGTTAGAAAAAGGTTAAATTTATAAAAGAAAATTTGACCAGTTCCAGCGGTGTTGTGAAAACAACGCACTGAAAAAGAGTGAGGCAGACCTGCCAACCTTTAGGATCACCAAACTGTAATCTGGAACTACAAAAGTTGTATTTTTGAAAAAAAAACTGTACTCTTCAAACAAAATGTACAAAACAAAGGTTTTAGTGGCTGAAAAAAATTACCACTGTACTTTCAGTTTCTCTTATTGTACAAATCTGAATCGGTTAAGTCGGCAAAATCAATCCTTCAAGAGGACATAAACGTCAACCGAGCGTAAAAAGTATGAGTAAAAAAAAATATAAAAAAAATAAATCGTATTCTGGTGCCAAAAAACGTACAATCGTATTCTCAACATTTTCCCGTATTGAATACGGCAAAATCGTACTAGTTGGCAGGTCTAGTGAGGGTAAGTAGAGGTTAATTGGAGGTCAGGGCTGGCTGGTAACTACGTTTTTAAGGTGGGTTAGAAGTGCGTTAGAATCAGGTCATGTGACCAGATTGCATATTTATAGCATGGAAGGTATGGTATAACTTGAAGTAAATATATATAGTAGGCCTAATCATGTTTTTCAAGTAAAGAGAACAGATTGGTTTTAGATGTAGAAAATGTTTTGGACACATAAGGAATTGATATCATTTCTTCAACGTCCAAACAGCGAGTGAGTGGTCTTAGAAATAGAAGAAAAACAATTTTTCTATTTCTAAAACTGCTCACCTGATTGGCTGTTTTTCTTACATGTTAAGTTTTAAGTTTTGACACTTATGGGCCTGATGATCAGCTAGGAAACCCGTTTGTTTAAAAAAGTCGTTTAGATGTAAATAAAATTGTCTTTAAGTTATTCAATAAGGTAACAATCAAATTCCCTCTTTAGGTATATTTACTAATTCTTATGCACAATACATAAGACTTTAAGACATCTTTCAACATTTCTTATATGTTACTATTTTCGTTTTACATCGTCCAACCCCATAGGCAAGCTTTAACGGTCGAAAACTGTATGTGGTTTAATGGCACTGCAGTAGTCAGAGTCAAATGTGCCAAGAAGGTAATATAAAATCAAGGTGCTATAATTAAATTACAGTAAAAAATAGGTTTTATCGAAGGGGAAAAGGGTAGGTTGAGAGAAGGAGAAAGGAATGGTAATGGGAATGGGTAACATGAAAGAAATGGTCGAATAATAAACGTTTTAACTTAGTTCAACAAAGTTTTATACTCACTGCACCCCATTTAGATATATGCCACCTTGGTATGCACAGATCGGTTTGACAATACTTCTCCCTGTTAGGCAAGGTCTCCTGATCACATGACGCATCCGCAAGCACAGTACCGTTAGAACTGCTGCAACTGACATCACGTCTATGTATACCAGTACTGAAACTGCGACATTCACCTAAACACTGTAATTGAAATTTAAAAAAACGTATCAATTTACTCTACAAAGAAATATGCATCTTGAATTATTCTTTATATACAAAACAAAATTAATTACGTATGGTTTTAATATGTCAAAGTTCATTACTTCTAAGTATAATTTGCAGTGTATGGGAGATAACTTTCCTTTAATTTGATTACAGATCAAAGGAACAGTGGTTCAGTGGTTAAGGAGCCATGCTTATATACAGAAGGTACTGGGCTCGACTCCGGTCACAAGGGCTGCATTGTGTCCTTGAGCAAGACACTCTACTTGCTCCAGTCCACTCAGCTGTAAAATGAGTACCAGCACCGCTGGGGAGTTAACCTGTGATGGACTGGCGTCTTATCCAGGGGAATCAGCTAGCTTGTCATACGCTTGTACCATGGAAACTGGGAATAAGCAACGGCCCTATGGGCATAACAGAACAGAGACTTTAAGAATTTAAATAAAGTGAAACTGATGACCTACCTCTGACCAATCTCCAATGATCCACCAAGGGGAACAATCTTGCATGGTACAGCCTTGGACGTCAGCAGGTTTGGGCAGCTGGAGGTCTCTGCATAGCTCAGGGTACCCCACCCCGCTGCTTCCTCTCCTGTTAGCATGCTCACAGATGACTTGTCTTCGTTGAAAACCAGTATCACATGATACAGAACAGTCACCCCACTCCCCAACTTGCCATCTGAAGAGAGACATGCATCCATGGGTGTATGTAAATTACATATGAAAAGTTTTGTAGAATATACCCCCTTCTCCCGCCATGCAAATCAGCTGGTAATCTTAGGATTTGTAGCAATATAATATACATATGCTGATGCATGGGATCATGAATTTCTCACCATTATACGAACAAACTTATAATTTGTTTGATGCTTGTTTGTTTGATGAAGACTTCAGCACCACGACAGTGAGGGTCAAATTGTGCCTGAGAGGTTAGGTCATTCCCAAGGTAGGAAGAAAAGAATATAGGAGGAGACATGGGAGAAGTTGGCAACAGTGAACAGGAAATTGTATATAATTGTAAACCTTGACCCAGGTTTAGCAGTGGAACACAATTTGAGAACCTTTGATATTTGAAATTTGGGAAAGAAATGTAAAGAATTACAAAGAAGTTTAGCTGTATTCCTGTTCAGGAATCATCACTTTTGCACATGCTGACTTGTAATAACTTGCTATTGTCCTTTTGTGTACATGGGTCTTTTATGCAACCGCCAATTTTATTGCAATCGCCAACCGCCAATTTTGCCTGTTTCTGGCGGTTCACACAAATATTGCCGGACCTTCTTCTGCTTAAGGTCACTTTAGGCTGGCTGCCAGAAAAACAAAAACATCCTTGGTATCATGTCATCTACTGAAATGTGCGATGAAAAATTCCATACCAGGAAATCATACCAGTGAAAAGAAGTAGAGTGGAGATGTTCAGAGATTTATAAAAGGTTATTATGGCATGGACACAATATGGTGACCATTTAAAGACTGTTCTGCTCTGAATGCAATGCTCTTTCATATGCCATACCTTAGAAGGTATGTGGACGGGAAGAGATTTCTGAAATATGAACTGAATATAGTATGGCTAATCAAGGTTTGAAGAATTTTTAATGCATGCAGAAATTGTGATATATGAAAGAAAAAACAGCTCAAAATCTTTGATGTAATTTTTAAATGTTCTGTTCTAAATTGAATTCACTGAATTCATCAGACTTTTTTTCTCCTGTTAAATATCAATTCCGGGTATGGTGGAAATTTAAAGGTCTAGGTCATATTGAATTGCTGATTCCGGATATGGTGGAAATTCAAAGGTCTAGGTCATATTGAATTGTTGATTCCGGGTATGGTGGAAATTCAAAGGTCTACGTCATATTGAATTGCTGATTTCGGGTGTGGTGGAAATTTAAAGGTCTAGGTCATATTGAATTGTTGATTCCGGGTATGGTGAAAATTCAAAGGTCTAGGTCATATTGAATTGTTGATTCCGGGTATGGTGGAAATTCAAAGGTCTAGGTCATATTGAATTGCTGATTCCGGGTATGGTGGAAATTTAAAGGTCTAGGTCATATTGAATTGCTGATTCCGGGTATGGTGGAAATTCAAAGGTCTAGGTTATATTGAATTGCTGATTCCGGGTATGGTGGAAATTCAAAGGTCTAGGTCATATTGAATTGCTGCAGGATTCCGGGTATGGTGGAAATTTGAATGTCTAGGTCATATTAAATTGCTGATTCCGGGTATGGTGAAAATTCAAAGGTCTTGGTCATATTGAATTACTGATTCTGGGTATGGTGGAAATTCAAAGGTCTAGGTCATATTGAATTGTTGATTCCGGATATGGTGGAAATTCAAAGGTCTAGGTCATATTGAATTGCTGATTCCGGGTATGGTGGAAATTCAAAGGTCTAGGTCATATTGAATTGCTCCCTTTCAAACATTGTTGGTGAAGGATTGAAAAACAACATGTTAACGTAAGAAAATTCATAGGTTTTCTTTTTGTGACGTTATAAACTTTGAATAAAATGAGCATAATTTATCATAATAAGGTTTTAAAAAGCTATAAACTGTTTTGCTCTTCTCAGTGCTTATAACATATGTTCTTCCCACATATCTTAAGTAGTTGCTGCCTGTACATAGATCTCAAGGTTAAAAAATGTAAAATTATACTTCCAGGACTCAAATTAGAAATTTGTGACAACAGTTCACATAAACCTACAGTGAAGATAAATAATACAGCGCAATAAAAAGGTTCAAGCACCATTTCTATACACACTTCATGGTGCATGATCCCTCTCCTGTACACACATCATACACACGAGGCACCAAGCCTCCCCTCTTTGCATATGTAATTTGTAAATGATCCCTGTACTTACTCATAATCAATTCTTGGAGGTGAATTCAAAGGTTCATCTGGATCTGCCATAAAACAAAAGAAAGTCAAATACAAAAGGAATGTTTAAAGAAAGAAACAATTTTTTTGTTTTTTAAAGTAAATTCCGATGACAAAAATCTGAGGGTAAAATGAAGTAGAATACAAAATATGGTAGAGAACAAATACAACAGTGGAAATTAATTTAACAACTTGTTCCATTCAGGAAATATGGTGAGCTTCAAACATATCAAAAATTTGATTGAAAATGACTGGTGTACGAAGTCTACTTAGAAAAATGATGTCCCAAACTCACTGTTTTAACATTTTTTCATATAGTTTATTCAAAATGAAAAAACACTTTTGTTATTACTTGGAAAGAAAAAATCAAATCAGACATCGTAAACGATACAAATCTCGTTGCCGCTAATAACATGCTTTCCACTTTCTGTCACTACTGCCATCGCACCCTCTGTTCCACATGTACCATCGCACATCCCTCCCTACAGGAAATCATACATGCAATCCAGATGCCATTCCACCATTTGACTCATATGCCATCACACCTGCAATCAAGATGATGACTTGCCACCCTGTCTCATATACCATGCTACCCTGTCCCAAATGCCATCCTTCCCTGTCACATATACAATGCCACCCTGTCCCACATGCCATCCATCCCTGTAGGCTGTACCATCCTACCCTGTCCCACATGCCATCTCTCTTCTGTCATACCACATGCCATACCATCTTCTACAGGATGTAGATCACAGTAATTTCACTAAGCCAAAATATCTTAACAACTCACAAAATTGCCCTAAAAAGAGAAAATCTACCTTTAACAGTTAGATAAAACTTTTCTGTAGCTTTGCCTGCAATACACTTATAGACCCCCGTGCTGCTAGGCTCTGCATTGACAATTTTCAGCGAGCCTCCTGTTATCACTCTTGTTGGTATACTGGTGTTTCGTGGAATATGTACAATGCCTTTCATCCAGCTGATTTGAGATTTCTTTATTCCTGTTACCGGACAACGTACGATAATCGTCGTCTTTGGAAAAACATGGGCGGTCTGGCCCACTGTGAAGCGTAACCTTGCCTCAAATGTTGTCTGAGTGAACTGGGAGTAATTGGCACGGATGGATGCTTCTGTGACAAAAATTGATAATTATAATTGATATTATATTTGATTCTCGATCTATTGTATAATCTGAAATCCATGCGGTAACCTTTAAAAAGCCAGAAAACAAAAGGTTTGAGGTTTCAATGCGAAATATGGATTTCAAGTTTGAACCATTGTATAATAAATGTTATTGCACAATTGGCTCAAAATAGCAATGATAACCAAATAACTCAGTTTTCACAAGAATGAAATTTCACATTTAATTAAATTTAACCACTTTTATCCCATCAACATGTAAACACTTGCTATTTACATTATTGTTTCAAATATGAAACAAAACAGAAATGCGATTGTTAAAATATGAGCATTTCAAAATTCTATCTTTATGCCTTGTCGACTCATTATTATGCATGACATTGCCGCCAAAACCAATAGGGCACATCTGCAGTCCATGGGCAATCTGTGTACCACATACTGTATAACCTGAATCCGGTGTATCGTTCATCAGATATTGCATTTACGAGCTGGGTGTCACAAACACACAGCCATACACACATACATACATACACAGACATGTAGGGAATCCCAACCAGGGACATGCGTTTTGAATTATTCAATCATGGACATCGTCCCTGGATGTTATTTTTAGCCTAATGAGATGTTAATTGATGCATTGATTACAATTTCACAACCCATTTTTATTAACACTCATCATTTTCTTTTTAATGGCCTAAAACAGGAATGTGATCTAGTACATACTAACTGGGTACACACATGTGTATGTCCTACCAACAAGGATCACCACATATTAGATACCAATCGGGGACACAGGTGATGTGTTATGAGTTTGTTTGTTTGTTTGTTTGTTTGTTTGATAAGGGTTTAACGGCACCACGACAACGAGGGTCAAATTGTGCCTGAGAGGTCAGATCATTCTAGAGGTAGGAAGGAATGGAAACAGGGGGAGAATGAGAGAAATACAAGAACAAAAAGTCAGAAAGCTGGGATCAAGAGAGGAGGTGCATGGGTGAAAAAATCAAAGTAGAAAGGGGAGGGGGAGGGGGTGGAAGAGGAGAACTAAATATGGTTGTAGAGGGAAGCATGATGAAGGAAGAAGATAATCTTATCCTTTTTTTTTTTTGGAAGCACTCAGCAATTGAGTTGTGGGGAGCGAGGGAAGCTCTGGGAAGGTTGTACAGGGGGCAAGCAAGGAGAATGTGATGGACTGTGAGGGTGCGATGGCAATTGTTGCAAAGGGGATGGGGGGAGCCAATAAGGAGGTGGGGGTGAGTGAGGTGGGTGTGACCAATTCTAAGACGGGTAATATAAACGTTGTCGATACGAGAGAGGTTGTTGATGGTGGATTTAATCGGAATGGTGGGCTGGATGACGTAGAGTTTGTTATCAATTTGGGAGTTCCATAAGGTTTGCCAGCGGTCACAAACAAGGAAAGCAATAAGTGGTTTGATACCAAAAAAGGTTTTGGAAAAAGTGGTAAGGAGGAGGTTCAGGGCAAGCATAGCGGCTGCATCAGCCCTGTCATTGCCAGGGATGCCAACATTGCTGGGTATCCAGAAGAAAAGAAAACTTTTCCTGCAGAGGGTGGGCGAAAGGAGTTTCCGAAGGAGGAGGTGGGATGTAAAGTTATCCCATTTAAGATTGAGTAAAGAAGTAAGAACAGCCTTAAAGTTGGAGAAAATGGCAAAGTGGCTGAGCGGAGAGTACTCAATAAAGTTGAGGGCGAGGAGGATAACCTTTGCCTTGGCTGAAAAGATGGGACGAGTAGTCTGGAAGTCTGCTACTGAGGGTGATGTCTTGGATGACGGCAGCAGCAGCTGTCTTGTCGCCTTCCTTGGAGCCATCAGTATAGATGGAGGTGTAGTTTCAGAGTTGGTCTTTGATTTGGTTGTGGAGGTTGATGAAGACGTTAGGGTGGGTTTGGGTTTTGTGCTGAGTAGAGAGGCCCAGGTGGATAGAAGGGAGGGGGTGGCATAAGGAGGAAAAGTGGGCCAGGAAAAGGTGCCGAGAGTGGCGGGGTTGATGCCGAGATGGAGGTCTGATTTAATGCGTAAGCTAAAGGGAGGGGATAGAGTTTTAGTCCTATCAAAGAGGGTGAAGAAATTGGGGTACCTAATGAGGTTGTAAACAGGGTTCTGGGTGTTGGTGAAGACTATAAAAGCATAGGAAAGGTTAAGCTTTCTACATCTAAGTAAAAAGGGGAGTTCGTTGGCTTCAACATAAAGGCTGGTGATTGGGAAGGTCTTGTAGGCACCTAGACAAAGCTGGAGGGCTTCATTTTGGATGGTGTTGATGTGATTGAGGTAAGAGTTGTGAGCGACACAGTAGACAATATTGCCATAGTCATGCGTAGCACGAATGGTGAGCCTGAAGATTTTAAGGAGAGCATGGCAATTCGCACCCCAAGTGGTGTTGGAAAGGAGGCGGAGAAAATTGAGGGAGCTGTTGCATTTTAGTTTCAGGTTGGTAATGTGTTGCTTGTAGGAGAGCTTGGGGTCTAGAGTTAAACCCAGGAACTTCGTGTGTACAGCTTTACAGATGCAATTGCCATTGAGCACGAGGTTCGGGTTGAAGTGGAGGTTGTTGAAATGACAGAAGTGCATGCAGACTGTCTTGTCTTTGGAGAATTTAAAACCGTTATTATTGCACCAGACTTGCAGCTGGTGGAGGTTGAGTTGGAGTCTATTTTCAACAAGAGGAAAGCTAGGGGAGGGGTAGAAGATGGTGAAGTCATTCACGTAGAGGCTACAATTGATGTTGGGGCCAAGGTTGTCTGCAATGTCATTAAAGCTCAGGTTGAAGAGAGTGGGAGAGAGGATGCTGCCTTTTTCTTGGGGTAAGGGTTGGAGAGGGTGTGGCCAATACAAACTTGGAACTGCCTGAGTGAGAGGAAATTTTGAATAAAGATGGGGAGATGGCCTGTGAGGCCGATGGTGTAAAGTTTGCAGATAAGGCCGTATTTCCAAGTAGTGTTAAAAGCTTTTTCGAGGTCGAAAAAAATGGCAATGAAGTGTTCCTTTTTTGCAAAGGATTCCCTGATAGCAGCAGTGTCGAGCGTAATTAACTGGTCTAAGGTATTGCGACATTTCCGGAAGCTGCTTTCGTGAGGGGAGAGAATTCTGTTGGTCTCAAGGAACCAGTTTAGTCTCTAATTAATGATCCTTTTCATAATTTTACAGAGACAGCAGGTGAGGGCGATGGGGCGGTAGCTGGAGGGGTCGGTACTGTCCTTCCCCCGTTTTAAGGACGGGGGTGACAATAGCTGTCATCCAGATAGGGTGAAAGGAGTGTGAGGACCAAATGTGGTTGACAATGGTGAGTAGGGTAGTTGTGGCCTTGTTGGGGAGGTGCTTCAGAACTGGTAGGGAATGTTATCTGGGCCCTTGGAGGTGCTGCCAGCGTCGTGGATGGCTTGGTTTACTTCAGAAAGGGTGAGAGGGGTGTTGTAGCTTTTGGAGTTGATGGAGGGAAAGGTGATACTCCGGGCTTCATCGCAAGCTTTTTTGGTTTTGAAAGCATTGGAGTAGTTAGCCAAGGACGAGATGTTGCTGAAAGAGGCGGCGAGGTAGTTAACGATGTCCTTTTTTGTGGTGAGGTTACCATTCTAGAAGAGATGGGAGATGGAAGACTTGCCCAACCTGCCGTGAAAGCTGTTAACCATTCTCCAAGTCTTCTTAGTGGGGGTTTTAGTGGTGAGAGAAGAGATGAAGTTGTTCCAAGTGTTGCATGGTTTTACTGTCCTTGATAGTGCGCCTGGCCTTGGCACGGCTGATGCGAAAAAGGTTGAGGTTATGGGTGGTTTGGTTAGTTTTGAAATTCCTGAGGGGCCTTTTCCTGTTCTTGATGGCGGTTTTGCAGTCATTAGAGAACCAGGGGTTGAGGGGGAGGGGGGGGGGGGGTTAGGGGGTTTGGAAGTTTTGGGAATAGAGCAGGTGGCGATGTTGATAAGGATATTACTGAAGTTTGACATGGAATCCTCACCCTCGAGGAGATGGGGGGAGAGGTGTGAGTCACAGAGGGTTTTGAAAAGGGGCCAGTCAGCTTTCTCGAGGTTCCAATTGGGAGTGTGGTCAGTGGGGGTTTGAAGGTTGGAGTGTATAAGAAGAGGGCAATGGTCACTACCACAGAGGTCAGCAGTGACTCTCCAGCTAAAATCAAGGAGGTTGGGGGAACAGATAAGACAGGTCAATACAAGTACGGCAGCCTGTGGTAGGGTGAAAGTAGGTCGGGGAGTTAGTGTTGAGCAAGGAGAGGCTGTGCTGCCAAAGAGTGTTTTCGATGAGCTTGCCTCGGGGGTGGTGGTAATAGAGCCTCACAGAGGGTTGTGGGCATTGAAGTCACCAAGAAGGATGAAGGGGAGGGGAGCTGAGAGATGAGGTTGTTAAGGCTGGTTGGCTGAATGTTGGCATTGGGGGAGGGGGGGTGGGGAGATAGATATTGCACAGAGTGAAGGTTTTGTGGAGGGAGATAGAAATACAGATGGCCTGAAGGTCGGTGCGCACATGAACAGGTCTGTGTGGGATATCATGTCTAACGAGAATGGAGACTCCCCCACAGGCCCTGTTGGCATCCACTTGATGTTTGTGATAGCAAGCGAAGTTGTTGAGGGAATAATGATCAGTCGTTTTCAAGGTTTTTTGTAGGCAGAAGACGACCAGGTTGAAGGTGGTGGTCAGAAGGTCAATTTCTTCAGAATTGGCCTTAAGGCTCCTTATGTTCCATTGTATACTGTTGTGAATGTTATTGTTATTGTTTATGTTGCACACCATAAGGAGGCAGGGGGTTATCTTGAGGAAGATCTGTTGGGTCTGACTTGACTTTTTTTTTTCTTTTTTTGATCTGTCCCTGTTTCTTTGGGAACGATTGTTTTTGAAAAAAGTATGTTCGGTGATCGAACAATCCATGTTCTCTTCCGTGTCATATGTGTGGGTTTGAATGGTGGGCTGTTTGTTGATTGGTTGTTTCTTGGTTTGTTGATTGTTAGCCAGGTTGGCTTGAGTTTGATGGCATATGAGGTGTTGGGGTAGTGGATGGCAGGAGTCTTAGAGGAGGAAGAAAGGTTGAGGAGAGAAGTGGTGCTGGTGGAGGTGGTTTGGATAATAGAAGTGATTGGGTTGTTGGCAATGGTGATGGGGTTAGGACTGGATAAGAAGAGCCAGGTGAGGTCTGTTTGGGTATGTGAGTCAGTTTTAGTTGTGTTAGGGGGGTGCGATATTAGTGTTAGAGGAGACTGCGCGTGAGTAGGATGGTTTAGTGTGGAGAGAAGCGAGAAATTGCATCCTGGCCTCCAGGTAAAAGATGTTGGGATTAAGGGTTTTTAGTTTGGTTATTTGTTTTTCTTAAAGCCAGGTGGGGCAGTCTTTTGAGAAGGAGGGATGGTTAGCTGAATGAGTACCGTCGCAATTGGCGCAGTGTGGGGTGCTGGTGCAGGAGGTGCTGTCATGGTCCAGGGCGCCACAGTTGCCACAGCGCGCTTGGCTGCAGCAGGAGTTTTCACCATAACCATACCTCTGGCACTAATGACAATGGAGGAGGTTAGGAGTATAAGGGGTGACTGGGATTCTCAGGCAGCCAGCAGTGATGTGGGAGGGGAGAGTTGGTGTGGAAAACGCAGGAAGATGGTATTGGTAGGTGTTTCGTCATCGTCTCTCTTGAGGACGGGATGACGGGATCAGTAACGTGTTGAATTCATTCGCCCAGCTGGAGATAGTATGCAATCTGAATCACATAACCAGGGACATAGCTAGACTACCTTACTCTGAGGATATACCTACAGACACATATTTTGATAAACAGCCTACATAGAACCAAATAAATGGAGACTGCAGCACTGAAAATGCATAATATTTCAGGTGGCATATTGTTTCACCCTGGAGAGCCCAAATCTGCAAGAAAACCAACCAGGAACATCCCCGATTGGTGGGTTGTCCCCAATTGGAAAGCATGTTATCATACAAATATCGCCGTTTGGGACCTCCTACATATGCACACACATGCCATCATGACTGCATAGGTTCCTGATGCTGTCGCCTCGGAATCAATCAAACAATTTGAATAAATTTGATTAAAGTTTTTTTGCAACTGACAAATTATGAGGTGCTTGAATTACTTGGTTATTTGCCTTTTGAGGCATTTTACTTGTTTTATGCTATTATCATTTTACATACTTATATTACATAGAAATATCAAATGAAAATGTCAACAACAAAAAATGCTACTTTGCTTTAGTTAGGACGCACAAGTCTGCTTAGTACCAAATTCTTCTACACTCTGACTTCATATAAAGATAAATTCACATCCATTTCAAGCATCAAAACTTATCACTGCATAACCATTTACTTATGCTTTTTACCTATACAAATTGGATTTGCACAAATTGTATATTCCACAGGCTTGTCTTCAGCGGCGCACTGCCTGTGATCCACAACTGCAGCTGTTCCATTTGCATACACTTTTGAACAAAGTACAGCTCTCGACTTCTCACTAACACCACATGACGTTGAACACTTTTAAGAACAAATTGCAGTAGAAAAGAAAAAAAAAGAAAAAGAGAGAAGATGAGCACAAGAAATATCTAGCGATAAATAAGCTCTCCATACAAATATTCTGTTGTCATAAAGGTGAGGGAGAACTTGTCCTCAGGCTGAATAACATTTACAACACATACAGCCTATAATAAGCATACAAATTTTCATTAGTTGTTCTGCTCCTTAAAATTTCAAACAGTCAGACCTGACCTGATAAATAACCAAGTCGGGTCAGATTTTTCCTCTTTATTTTATTTATTCTGAAAACCTTAGTTGTTGTGGAAGTTGGTGCTGAGTATCATATTACCAATGGAGGAAGTCCTTATTGTGTGGTTATCTTAATTAAGATAAAGTGGTCTCACTATTTGCTACAGTAAGTTTGTGGTTATGATTTGCTGGAACAAATTTTTAAGGAGAAAGACACGTCATGTGCAATTGATGCAATTTACCGCGATAAGTGGCCTTAGCGCCGCCATTGTATTCATGTCTTTTATGAGCCAATGGCACTTGGCCCAGCTCTGTACGAATCACATGCGTGCATTGTATATCGTGCATACGGTCTGCACAGGTTGAGTGTTACTCGCAGTACGTCTATGTGTAACATTATTACATTAATTATCTGGAGTGAAATTTGGTCTTCTTTTTTGGGACAAAGATTTCTTCATACGTAAAATAAGTGCCTAGCTCAGTCAAGGTCTAATACATTTTCACACTTTCTATTGTCGTTTTTAAGTTTTAACAACTTACGGTCAGGGTTCTAGCTATGGTGGGCGGCGCCGGGCGGTCCCGCCCAGGACTCGCAATTCGCGCTTGGCTCTAAGATTCACTCTTCCACCCAGCGCTCAAAAGTTCAGTTCGGGTAATTAATTAAGTGTTTAAACAGATCTCCTTTTAATCTCACTCTATTTATGTCATCCGCTGATTTACACACATAACATAACATACATTACGCACAATAAATTCCGATCAAAACAACTGAACTGTATATGAATTTAGCGCAATTGAATGTACATATTATCATAAAATCACCCATACATGTCACCTACATAAACATACTCAAATGTACACAGTTCAGCTTCATGTTTTAATCCTTGTGAATCACTGCTGGCAGCTTGCCAAGTCCGTCACTTACCATACAAACAAACTTTAACAAAGTAAATATTACACCCCCCAAGGCCCAAGGCATGCTTATAGATGGGTCCAAATGTAAGTAACCAATCACAATTGTTATAAACCCTATACGCACTCAACATTATAACGGACTGATCTATATTCTTGAGATTTGATATTGACAAAAGTTGTTGCGTACTTTATAGGAACATGTGCCACTAGTTGAAATAAATGGGGTGGTGCATAGTCAAAGTGAGGGACAAAACCACAAAATAACAGTAAGATACAACTAGACATCAGTAATGTTGTTGCTCAACCATGACAAGAAAATTGATATTCTGTATTAGATTATTTAATTGGGTGCAGTCAATATTTCTTGTAAATCGTATAAAAGCAGAACTGTCTTTTTAGATACAAACAAATCAAGCTTTACTTGTCTGGTACACACTTCTGATCAGGAATTATATTTATTTAGTCACAGTAACTTACTCATATACTGCAGCATTTTATATTCATAATTCACTATACCAACTTGAAATAATTATAATAATGTATGGCTTTCATTGAACGATACTGGGATGAAAATAAAAGCGGTAACAAGTTTGGGCAAAATGAAAAACAATGGGAATTGAGATGAATTGAGAGAAGAGTTTCCGATAAAAAAATTAA
This sequence comes from Chiridota heheva, assembly GCA_020152595.1. Classification (NCBI taxonomy): domain Eukaryota; kingdom Metazoa; phylum Echinodermata; class Holothuroidea; order Apodida; family Chiridotidae; genus Chiridota; species Chiridota heheva. Next base: position 2,037,353 of record JAIGNY010001352.1, on the reverse strand, counting down.
TATAAAACAAAATTTTCGTTGACAATTTGTCAATAGAAGTGGACGAAATTTGAACAGTTCTTCATGGGAGGGGTATCTAGGAGGTCACCCAGGGCATGCCACTGATTGTCTAGCTAGAACCCAGGTATGCTCATAACAACAGTGTAACTTGTAAGGCCTATTCTTACAAGTTCCAGAAAAGTGCCCACATCTTCTCCCAAAATTTGTATGTCAAACATTTTGATAGAGGGTATGGAGATACATACATCTTCCATCCACATAACGTAGGATGCAATAGGGAAATTCCCAAACTTTCTTTCTGTGGTGTCACAAAAGTGAAACAAAATTGACTTAATTTATTATAATAAGGTCTTAAAATTCAAAATTATGTAAAAAGGTTAACTTTAAACTGATTTTGATGAAACTTTTTTGCTTTTTGCACGGTTTGTAGCGAATTTATTTATTTAGCGTATTTGTTTATTTAGCGTATCTATTTAATTACCATATTTATTTATTTGTAAATAAGCTTTTTAAGTTGTTACTACCTTTACAAAGATCTTTAACAAGCCCCCGCAACAAGAAATAAGTCTGTCAGATCTTGGAGTAGTTTGAACTGTAACTGAAATTTAGCTGTGAGCATATTTGTGAAGATACAGACAAGGAATTTACTAACCTGAGAGTAGACGCCTGTTATCCAGGTTGAAGGGCAGTCAATTTGATTACACGGTTGAACAGTGGGTGGTGGATTCCCGGGACAATTGTGGGATTCCACCCTTACCTCCTCGCCGGATCCCATCAGCTGCATACAACCTGTCCACCTTGACCTGGTGCCACTCCCACATGGTGCAGAACACTTTAAAACAAAACAAACTAGAAATTTAGCACTCTGTAGAGTGAATATCTTTGGTAATTCCAACATGCCTTATATTTTTCTTCTCTACGAATTCACCATACCCTATAAACTTGCCTTAGAAATCCTATAGGCACACCAAGTTTTATCCCCAAGAATCTGTTTCTCTCTTTTGATCTGTATTGATCATTTGCATTCTAAACACTTCAGGATTATCTATCTTCTGACAGATTCCAAGGGCTATTCCAAGGTCATATCATTGTTTTCCATTTTCTTTAGGCTAAGCATTCAATGTTTAAGTTCCTTTCAGGCAAGATTCACATTCCATAATTTTTTCTTTCCAGACCAAATATTTTGATTTTTGATAACAGAAACCACTTTCAGGGCATGATTTCATTGTTCGCACATGGAAGCTTGCAACAAAGTCACAAAAAAATATACTCTGAAACTACCTCCACTTCTGTCCTTCCCCTGATGATTTAAAACACTAAGCACTAACAACAACATACTCCAAAGCTCCACTCCTCCACCTCTGTCCTTCCCCTGATGATTTAAAACACTAAGCACTAACAACAACATACTCCAAAGCTCCACTCCTCTACTTCTGTCCTTCCCCTGTTGATTTAAAACACTAAGCACTAACAACAACATACACCAAAGCTCCACTCCTCCACTTCTGTCCTTCCCCTGATGATTTAAAACACTAAGCACTAACAGCAACATACACCAAAGCTCCACTCCTCCACTTCTGTCCTTCCCCTGTTGATTTAAAACACTAAGCACTAACAACAACATACACCAAAGCTCCACTCCTCCTGTCCTTCCCTGTTGATTTAAAACACTTCAGCAACATGCTTCACTCCTCCTTCTGTCCTTCCCCTGTTGATTTAAAACACTAAGCACTAACAACAACATACACCAAAGCTACTCCTCCACCTCTGTCCTTCCCCTGTTGAAACTCCTCTGTCTTCCCCTGTTGATTTAAAACACTAAGCACTAACAACAACATACACCAAAAGCTCCTCCTCCACTTCTGTCCTTCCCTGTTGATTTAAAACACTAAGCACTAACAACAACATACACAAAGCTCCACTCCTCCACCTCTGTCCTTCCCCTGATGATTTAAAACACTAAGCACTAACAACAACATACACCAAAGCTCCACTCCTCCACCTCTGTCCTTCCCCTGATGATTTAAAACACTAAGCACTAACAACAACATACACCAAAGCTCCACTCCTCTACTTCTGTCCTTCCCCTGTTGATTTAAAACACTAAGCACTAACAACAACATACACCAAAGCTCCACTCCTCCACTTCTGTCCTTCCCCTGTTGATTTAAAACACTAAGCACTAACAACAACATACACCAAAGCTACACTCCTCCACTTCTGTCCTTCCCTGATTGATTTAAAACACTAAGCACTAACAACAACATACACCAAAGCTCCACTCCTCTACTTCTGTCCTTCCCCTGTTGATTTAAAACACTAAGCACTAACAACAACATACACCAAAGCTCCACTCCTCCACTTCTGTCCTTCCCCTGATGATTTAAAACACTAAGCACTAACAACAACATACACCAAAGCTCCACTCCTCCACTTCTGTCCTTCCCCTGTTGATTTAAAACACTAAGCACCAACAACAACATACACCAAAGCTCCACTTCTGTCCTTCCCCTGTTGATTTAAAACACTAAGCACCAACAACAACATACACCAAAGCTCCACTCCTCCACCTCTGTCCTTCCCCTGATGATTTAAAACACTAAGCACTAACAACAACATACACCAAAACTCCACTCCTCTACTTCTGTCCTTCCCCTGTTGATTTAAAACACTAAGCACTAACAACAACATACACCAAAGCTCCACTCCTCTACTTCTGTCCTTCCCCTGTTGATTTAAAACACTAAGCACTAACAACAACATACATCAAAGCTTCACTCCTCCACTTCTGTCCTTCCCCTGTTGATTTAAAACACTAAGCACTAACAACAACATACACCAAAGCTCCACTCCTCCACCTCTGTCCTTCCCCTGATGATTTAAAACACTAAGCACTAACAACAACATACACCAAAGCTCCACTCCTCCACTTCTGTCCTTCCCCTGATGATTTAAAACACTAAGCACTAACAACAACATACACCAAAGCTCCACTCCTCTACTTCTGTCCTTCCCCTGTTGATTTAAAACACTAAGCACTAACAGCAACATACACCAAAGCTTCACTCCTCCACTTCTGTCCTTCCCCTGTTGATTTAAAACACTAAGCACTAACAACAACATACACCAAAGCTCCACTCCTCCACTTCTGTCCTTCCCCTGTTGATTTAAAACACTAAGCACTAACAACAACATACACCAAAGCTTCACTCCTCCACTTCTGTCCTTCCCCTGTTGATTTAAAACACTAAGCACTTACAACAACATACACCAAAGCTCCACTCCTCCACCTCTGTCCTTCCCCTGTTGATTTAAAACACTAAGCACTAACAACAACATACACCAAAGTTGATCAAAATCTATATTTTTGTTGAGATATGTTAATGCCAAACAAATGCAGGCGAAAATTTTACAGGAAAATTACAGTGATTTTTTATGTGCATTTATAAGATAGAGAGCTATTAATGAAACAAATTGGTGACAAGACCATGTTAATATCTTATTCCGTTTGGAGTTATTGCCATTTCAAAGATTTCACCAGTGTGTTGAAGGTAACCGGTGCAATATAAAGTATGACATGATACTCGCATTTCCAAGAAACATTGTTATCTATTTCTATTAAATGATAACTTTTAAACAGAACAAAATATCAACCTGCTTTTTCACCTATCTTGTTTCTTTAATTGTCTTCTTTCATATAAATCCAGTCTAAACCTCACAATACAGTTTCTATCTTAGACCCCGACTGTCGGAGTCTTTATTGCTCACAACAGAAACCTCAATCCAGCACAACCAATTAGCATTTACACCAGGGATTTTCACACACTTCACCTCACATTCCATGGTCATAATATGACATTGATAGTAAACAAATTTCACTGCAGCTTTGAAGCTTTCTGACTTTTACACTCAACACAAGGATAAAAGTATTCCCCTGTAGTCAAAGTGTCTGGCTTGGGTAAATCACAAATAGGATGGTAGTTAACAGTAAAGGTTTCGTTTGTTTATGGTTGAGTGGATCTTAAGTGACGTTTTTGTCCAACCTTGTAGGCTTTGAGCATTTTGGACTAAAAAACTATTGCAACAGATTTTCATCATGTGCTATTATTCCTTGAATGATCAGAAGTGTGGAAAATACAAATGAATTGGAATAAAATTGATTTGTTGCCAGTCACAGCAACTGGTGATAATCACATGAAATATTTCTTTGATATGTCACCAAACTTACATCTGACCACATGTGCATAATCCACATTGGAGAGCAGTCTATGCTATTGCACTTCCTGGGTCCTGGAGTTGGAATCTCTTCACACTGTTTGCTGAGACTTTCCTCTTGCTGTTTGGTGCTAAAGTTTGCATGCACTGAATACGCAGCGGATGCTGAAGACCGCCACCACAACTCATTGAGCAATCGTTGTACAAAAGCGCCTCCCAACTGTGAAGCAAAGATTGATTTCATTATTTGATTTCAATTAATCTGCAAAACATGTTTTGCTTCTACATGTATTACCAAAACCCCAAGATTCAAATTCAAAGTCTATGCAATTTCTAAATTGGTTAAAAAAGTATCAAAATCTGAGAAGATCAGTTTTTTTTTCATTTTGAAATTAGTGCTTTTAGTAATAATGATAATAATAATAATAAATGATATTTATAATCTGTCTGCATAGCTGTGGAAAAATCGAGTTAGACCTGACCGAGGCTTGAACCCGGGACCTCTTGCATCTCAGCCGTGCACTATTCTCCTAGTATGTGTTATCACTGATCAAAGATTGACACAATTGTCATTTTTGTACAAACTGGGATGTTTGACTGGCAGGACAGCTCAAAATCTTTAGGTAATTCTTAAAATTTCTTTCCTAAATCTCAATTGCAGAAAGTGATAAAGAATTTGATTGAGGGTATAGTAAAAACTCAAAACTTTTGGTCAGAATTTTCTGCACCACTTCAAAGAATAATGATAGATAATAACAACAACAAAGAGTTTACCTGAAGAAGTAGTACCAAGGTCACCGTGTAATATATCACAAATTTGCATACAAATTTGCATATTAATGCCTAAGATATCAAAACACTACTGAATGGTCAAATTTTGATTATGATGAAAAGCTTTTGCTATTTTCATGTTTTTTTTATATTTCTGCAGTAATTTGGCTAATGTTGAACTACATGTCCATATACCTTCATACCGTATCAACGTATTAACCACCCTTACTCTAATAAACGCCCCCCAAACATTTTTTGACTGGTAACATAATTTATTTGAATAATTTGAAGACTTAAAATAAGTTTTGTTACATTTCTTTGCTTATTTTGCATCTGATGCTCACTAACAATGTTTCTTTGTTGTGGTTATTGTGGGACTAGTATATAGAACCAGTTCACACAATGCAGATCGAATAGCACACTGTACACGGCCCTGAAGCATGGGTGCTTAATAGGACGAAAATTTGGGCCTAGAAACTGGTGCACTTACATTTTCGTAAGCGCCCCGCCAGCTTATTACGCCGCATACAGTAATTACTTATGTCTTGAGCAGACCAAGATATTACAGTGCGCAAGTTTCTTCGCAGTGTAATTGCCTTTTTATCATCAATCATATAAGGAAGACGTGTCACATGACTAAACAAATCCTTCAAGCATGATTCAATTACAGGAAGAAGAAGCATTCAATAGACCATAGACCATTCAATAGATTATAGACCATTCAATAGACCATTTCTATCATGGAAATGCGACAATTCAGGACAAAAGTACTCAGCACTTTTCCCTCCACCCTTTTACCCCCTGCTTAATGTTGCCCAACAACTTTCTTGTCAAATTTGATCCCAACATTGAAGAGGGCTCATAGGGGGGAAAAACTGCCAAGATTTCTGTCCCTGAAGGTACAAAAGGTGCACATACTTTGGACGACAGGGGTCATCGTTACACTCACGCCTGCTGACAGTTAGCTTCTCTGATGGAACACAGGAATCATCTGAGGTGATAGTCTCGCCAAGTATATCAATGCAAACCACTCTGGAGTCTTGCCAACCTATGGGAGAAATGTAGGTTATGAAATGTCATTTATTATGAAAGTTAATAACATAAAATATGAAACAGAATAATTAGCATACAGCTTATCATCATTAAAGCCCTAGACTGTGGTGAAGCCGGGGAGCTCGGGAGAATTGGTCCCCCCCAAATTGAATTCACCCCCGTAAATCATGAAAAGACTCACCAGTGGGTCAGTGTATGAAAATTCCAAAAAAGTCTACCCACCACTTCCCTCCCTCTCCAAGACACAGGAATGTCACAGGAAAAAACTTTACTTTACCAAATCCAAATATATCTTCAGGATGTATGATCTCGGTTTACAAAACAGATCCTTTTCTTAGCTTATGAGTGACACTTGCTGTTCTATCTCCATAAACATTTAATTCATTTATGTTTTATTCTCAATCTGTAAAGCATATAACTGTAATATCCTTTGTACAAAAGGAACAGATTTTAACTGCAATCTTAAAAATGAATACAAATTTATAATTTAGAGCCTACTAAATTTGCCTAAAATTTGCAAATTTATGTCAATATTTTCTTTATTTTTACTTTTTTATTGAAAAGTTTATTGTCTTAGCATTCATAAAACCAAACTTGTGGTGATACAAAACAAAAGGAAAGTTACAAAAATTCATTTAAAAAAAAAAGTTCTGAAAAATTTCAGTCACATTTGGACCCCCTGGGACTTTAAGGGTTAATAAGAGTATCGTTGAAAAATGGCTTATATATTCATTAAAAATGATTAGGGTTGGTGTTAGCATTCTTATCAAAATTTATCAGTACCATCATGTACAAGAAAGGTGTACTCAAATTGTCTAGAGACTCTACAATAATACACCCTCACATTTCCATTAAGTCCAAACATTGCAGTACATTTTGTTTCTTAAGCCCCAACAAAATCTAAAATCTGTTGGGGTCTATACTGCTCACAACAGGAACCACAAACCAGCACAAATTAGCAATTACACCAGGGATTTCCACACACTTCACCTCACTTTCCATGGTCATTGTCTGACAATGATAGTAAACAAATTTCATGCAGCTGCACTGACTTTCACACTCAACACAAGAACAAAAGTATTCCCCTGTGGTCAATGTGTCTCGCTTGAAGTAATAATTTACAAATAGGATGGTATTTAACAGTGAAGGTTTTGTTTGTTTATTGATGAGTGATTTTAAGTGATGTTTTTGTTCAATCTTGTCAGGCTTTAAGAATTTTGGACTGAAAATCCATTGCAACAGATTTTCATCATGTCAGCGGAGCGCTTCTTTTATGACAGTACTCACCCCCTCCACAAGTAGCGCTGCATTCATGGTACCCCTTGTAGGTCCATATAAAGCCACCCAAAGAAGCACTGTCGCTATTGCCCTCCATCTCCGGTGCTTGTGTTTGCACCCCTGAATCTCCCAACTCGGACGGAGAACCTCCCTCACTGGGGGGAGGAGCATCCACTGGACTCTCAGATACAACATTTGCATAAGTGCTCTGTACAGAATACGAGCTTTCTGATGGAATTTCTTTGATAATCCAAGTACTGCTCGATTCTGACTGAGATTCTCCTTCCTGGTTTAAAAAGTTTGTAGCTGTTGGAATTATCCTTGTGACTCTTTCTGTGCTTATGGAATGTGTTCTTTGCATGCTTCTTGTTGGTTCCACATTACCCACACTGCCGTTCACAGAATCTGAACCATTACGAATTGGACACGCCTCCATTATACATTCTTCTGAATCAGACGGCTTAGGGAAACGGTGACATTCTTCCTCTGGGCGGTCAAAGAATTCTGTAAATTTGTGAATGTATATTTTACAACTCACAAATCGAGTGCGAACACTATGACCACATGTAGCAGTACACAAGCTCCAAGCAGAAACAGAATAACTGGACAAACAGAAGAGAATATTTTGCTTCAATTCAAAATTTATTTTGAATGATAAATGCTTCTTGTTTTGTAAAATATATACGCTTACAAACATTCATTTTTATTTCAACAAAGTATTGTCAGGTATTTATGTTTGTTTGTTTGTTTGTTTGATGAGGGCTTAAAGGCACCACAATAATGAGGGTCAAATTGTGCCTGAGAGGTTGACTCATACTAGAGGTAGGAAGGAAAGAAAACAGGGGGAGAATGAGAGAAATACAAAAACAAAAAGTCAGAAAGCTGGTATAGAGAGAAGAGGTGAATGGGTAAAAAAAAAAAAAGAGAGAAGGGGGGTGGGAGAGGGGGACTAAATATGGTTGTAGAGGGAAGCATGATGAAGGAAGAAGATAATCTTATTCGGAGGGTTTTTCTGGAAGAACTCATCAATTGAAGTGTGGGAAGCAAGGGAAGCTCTGGGAAGGTTGTACAGGGGAAAGCAAGGAGAACGTGATGGATTGTGAGGGTGCAGTGGCTATTGTTGCAGAGGGATTGGGGGAGCCAATAAGAAGGTGGGAATGAGTGAGTTGGGTGTGACCTATTCTAAGACAGGTGATATGAACGTTGTCGATACGAGAGAGGTTGTTGATGGTGGGTTTGATCGGAATGGTGGGCTGGATGACATGGAGTTTGTTATCAATTTGTGAGTCCCATGAGGTTTGCAAGTGGCCACGAACAAGGGAAGCGATAAGCGGTTTGATGTCAGAAAGGGTTTTGGGAATTGGGGTAGGGGGAGATTGTCACCGGGATACAGGTAAAGAAGGGAATGGGGTGTGAAATGGATAGGGTCAAGGAACATGTGAGACAGAGCAAGGATTTATAAATTGATTGATTGATGAGAATAGTTAGCACATCAATAGTGTAGCTCATATTGTGCCACAGAGGTTGAAGTATATCAAACACAAAGTATCAAATAGTGCATGAAAGAGAGGGGAAACTAACTTAGGGGTATATAGCACAAAAATAATTGGGAAGACAGATTTATAATTTTAGAGAGTTCCATGGTGTTATCACAGAAGGAGGGAGTCAGGGAAGTGACTTCAAGGGAGGGGTAATAAAAGGAGGGGGGTATCAGGACAGAAAACTAGGAGCACCCACAGTAACATTTAAGGACACAAATGTAGACAATACTAAATTTAGCCCCAAATTGAGAGTTATTAACTGAAGTTTTGCTGGTTGTGAAGGGAAATGACACTTAAGGTCAATAATAATATTACCTACCCCTCGTCCCTCCATAAAATACTGATTGTACACTCTAGAATTTATTATCTTGCTTAGCACAAATTAGACAATAAAAGTATCATACTTAAAAATCACATACCTTGGGCTGTCTCTTAACTCCACACTGTATGGAGGCAGAATAGTGATTGGTTGTTCTAAATAGAGAAATCAAACAGCAAAAGAAAATTCTTTCAAGAATTTTCAACTTGGCAATTATATGATCATCATTACCTAAGTGACAGGAATCGTGGAGACTGGAGACAGGGGACTTTAAACCTCTTACTTTGTTACTAGGTCAAAAAATATGACAATGAAAATAAAAATGGTAATAAAAATTGAAGATTTTGTACCTTCAAAATGTTTGCCATGGTGCCTTAATTATGTTCACCATTTATATGCTCAAGCTCCCTCCCCATAATGAAATTAACCTTTATGCTTAATTTGTAGATCTGTCAATTGTTTCAGTAGGATGTACATATAGTAACTCATTTCTATACTCAATAACTACAAAATAAGAATCAAAGTAGGGCTGTCACAATACAAGTATATCAGATATCGACTATCATGAACACAAACATAGTATATCAGATATCAATTATCATAAACACAAACATAGTATATCAGATATCGATTATCATGAACACAAACATAGTATATCAGATATCGATTATCATGAACAAAACATAGTATATCAGATATCAATTATCATTAGCACAAACATAGTATATCAGATATCGATAATATCATGAACACAAACATAGTATATCAGATATCGATTATCATGAGCACAAACATAGTATATCAGATATCAATTATCATGAGCACAAACATAGTATATCAGATATCAATTATCATGAGCACAAACATAGTATATCAGATATCGATAATATCATGAGCACAAACATAGTATATCAGATATCGATTATCATGAGCACAAACATAGTATATCAGATATCGATTATCATAACACAAACATAGTATATCAGATATCAATTATCATGAGCACAAACATAGTATATCAGATATCGATAATATCATGAACACAAACATAGTATATCAGATATCGATTATCATGAGCACAAAAAATAGTATATCAGATATCGATTATCATGAGCACAAACATAGTATATCAGATATCAATTATCATGAGCACAAACATAGTATATCAGATATCGATAATATCATGAACACAAACAGTATATCAGATATCGATTATCATGAGCACAAACATAGTATATCAGATATCGATTATCATGAACACAAACATAGTATATCAGATATCGATTATCATGAACACAAACATAGTATATCAGATATCGATTATCATGAGCACAAACATAGTATATCAGATATCGATTATCATGAACACAAACATAGTATATCAGATATCGATTATCATGAAGACAAACATAGTATATCAGATATCGATTATCATGAACACAAACATAGTATATCAGATATTGATTATCATGAACACAAACATAGTATATCAGATATCGATTATCATGAACACAAACATAGCATATCAGACATCGATTATCATGAACACAAACATAGTATATAAGATATCGATTATCATGAACACAAGCATTGCAATATATCACCATATTGCAATATGTATGTTGTGATTATTAATTTTGGAACAGAGTGGGTTTTCAGCGTGCATATGTAGATTTTCCTCTAAAAATTTAAGATCTAAGAAAATTGTGAGTAAAAGCATTAAAGAATCAGATTAGTGCAAATATTTGGTCAAAATCTCTGAAATGTTGTTAAAATTCTGTTTCACCAATTTTTGTTACAATTTGCAGTTTATACATGATAATCGCGATATCGTGACAGCCCTAAAGATGACCATTGTTACTATAACTATTCACTGACCTGACTCCCTCTCTGGTTCTTGGAAGCAGAGAACACCCGATACACATCTCTTGCTGTCATGAGGCTGTGACAAATTATTGCAGCCCCACAATGCAACACCATGGGCATTCTGACAGGTGACATTTCTCACACTGTACCCTGTACCACATGTAGCAGAACACTGGTGAGGAAAACAAAAGTCAAACTTATTCAAGGAGTGATTAATTTGTTGTATCCCAACGTCTGACAACCCAAAAAACAACATGTCTCAAAGCAATGTCTGCTAAAGTTTCTCTACCCTCCTCCTTATTCTCCTAATGCTGCCCCCCTTCCTTCCCCTCCCCACACACAAACACCTATGACATGCATTATATGCACCGAGGACTGACAAAAACAGTTCATATGAGAACAAAAGCATCATTTGGGTTTTAACTGCTGTATAGCCCACATATCATGTTACCACATAATTAGATACATCTGCATAACCAAGGGCCTTTGTTAAATGACTTTGTACCCCCTCCCCCCCCTTCCTCTCCATCCATTATATAGTACTTGGCACTGACACTAACTAAAATGGGGTAGAGTTGAGTGACAGAAAAATTCAAGGCTACTGTGAAGGCTTCAACAAAATCTACTCCCTGCCCCACAAGAAACACATGCTTACCTCTGACCAACTCCCTGGAAACCAGTGGGGGCACTCCATTATGTTGCAGCTCCGTCTTGCTGATGGTATCACCCCATGGCACATGCTTTTTGTAACATATGAAATAGCTCTATGGGGTCCCTCCTCTATACAGTGCACCTGTCTCACTTGGGACCCTTGACCACATGACTTGGTGCAAGGTGTCCAGGGATCAAGTTTCCATCTAAAATGTAAGCAAAATACTTATCAAATTATTCAAAGTGGTTATTCATCACAGAAGTTTAACCGTTAGAGAAAAGGGTACCCCATTTCCTCTAAAATTGGCCTTTTAAGTGTGGAACACAAAAGTAGAAATTCGACTTCCAATTCTACCAATATATCAAATCAGCTTTGCAAGAAATTAAGGGCGAATAACAATATTTATGAAGGGGAACAGGGAATTGTTCAAACTACTATTTGACATGATTGTAGTTTGATGAAAATTCTATTGGAAAATATCCCATCAAAATTTCTCCTATAATTTAACAATTAACTTCAAATGAAATTTAAGTTAAAGTTTGATTAAAATTGTACTCACTTATTTGCATGTACATGGAGAATATTACATGAGATAGTTTTGAGAATGAGTTGCTCATTGTGCTGTTTGACAGCCAAGATGACAAAGGATGGTTTGCATGAATAGCTGGGCAAAGTACATTAAGCAGAAGAGATGCAAAGGATGGTTTACATTAATAGCTGTGCAAAGTACAATATGCAGAAGAGATGCAAAGGATGGTTTACATTAATAGCTGTGCAAAGTACATTATGCAGAAGAGATGCAAAGGATGGTTTGCATTAATAGCTGTGTAAAGTACATTATGCAGAAGAGATGCAAAGGATGGTTTACATTAATAGCTGTGTAAAGTACATTATGCAGAAAGAGATGCAAAAGGATGGTTTACATTTATAGCTGGTTTGCAAAAGTACATTATGCAGAAGAGATGCAAAGGATGGTTTACATTAATAGCTGTGCAAAGTACATTATGCAGAAGAGATGCAAAGGATGGTTTACATTAATAGCTGTGTAAAGTACAATATGCAGAAGAGATGCAAAGGATGGTTTACATTAATAGCTGTGTAAAGTACATTATGCAGAAGAGATGCAAAGGATGGTTTGCATTAATAGCTGTGTAAAGTACATTATGCAGAAGAGATGCAAAGGATGGTTTACATTAATAGCTGTGTAAAGTACATTATGCAGAAGAGATGCAAAGGATGGTTTACATTAATAGCTGTGCAAAGTACATTATGCAGAAGAGATGCAAGGCATGGTTTACATTAATAGCTGTGTAAAGTACATTATGCAGAAGAGATGCAAAGGATGGTTTACATTAATAGCTGTGAAAAGTACAATATGCAGAAGAGATGCAAAGGATGGTTTACATTAATAGCTGTGTAAAATAGCTACATTATGCAGAAGAGATGCAAAGGATGGTTTGCATTCAGAAGAGATGTGCAAAGTTTGTGTTAATAGCTGTAAAGTACATTATGCAGAAGAGATGCAAAGGATGGTTTACATTAATAGCTGTGCAAAGTACATTATGCAGAAGAGATGCAAAGGATGGTTTACATTAATAGCTGTGTAAAGTACATTATGCAGAAGAGATGCAAAGGATGGTTTGCATTAATAGCTGTGTAAAGTACAATATGCAGAAGAGATGCAAAGGATGGTTTACATTAATAGCTGTGTAAAGTACATTATGCAGAAGAGATGCAAAGGATGGTTTGCATTAATAGCTGTGTAAAGTACATTATGCAGAAGAGATGCAAAGGATGGTTTACATTAATAGCTGTGCAAAGTACATTATGCAGAAGAGATGCAAAGGATGATTTGCATTAATAGCTGTGCAAAGAACATTATGCAGAAGAGATGCAAAGGACCGTCATCTTTATTTATAACAGTATTTATGCAAATGAGGAGTTAGAATTAGCCTTTTCATAGCTTGTTGAAAATTTTGATATTATTTTTTTAAATACACAAATTTATGTCATCAGTTGAGAGGCTTTCCATTTCCTCACTCAACTCCATTGTTTCTTAATCTCCTTGAATAGCTTGAAGAAGTACATCTGAAGCAAATATTTTCATTGTTTGCTTACAATCCCATTCTTTAAATTTTTCTTAACAATCAGCTATTGAATTTTTTTACATCTTTTCATCTAATTGTTGATTATGGCTGACATTCAATGTCTTTGACAGAGTAAGCAGCTTTTCTATTAGCTAATATATAATACAGATACAACACACAGAGGATGTGCATTAAGAACCAGGAAGCTGTTCCACCACTGACATCACACCTTTGCATATTCTCATAAAATACTAGGCTAAAAATTCAAAAACCAATTCAACCAGTTCTTAATCAAATCTCATAAGAGGTCGAGCTCCCAATGAACTCGTTGCGAGCTCCCAATAAACTTGTTGCATCTCCCAATGAACTCGTTGCGAGCTCCCAATGAACTCGTTGCGCGCTCCAAATGAACTTGTTGCGAGCTCCCAATGAACTCGTTGCGAGCTCCTAATTCGTTGCTAGCTCCCAACGAATTCTTTGAGAGCTCCAAATGAACTTGTTGCGAGCTCCCAATGAACTCGTTGCGAGCTCCTAATGAACTCGTTAGGAGCTCCCAATGAGCTCATTGCGAGTTCCTAATGAGCTCGTTGCAACTCCCAATGAGCTCATTGTGAGCTTATGGTGAGATTAAAGCAAACTTACCATTTCTATGATGGAGTCTAGTTCATTTTTACCACAACAATATTGATGGCGAGATGCCTTACCTTGCAGGGCAAAGATCTTCATTGCATCTTCTTGTGATGTCTTCTGGTTTACGCTGCTCACAATTAGATTCCGACACAATCTCATTGTTATTAACATCCACACAAACATGGGTCATTTTTTGTGTTCCTGGAGAATAAAAAATAAGAAAGGAAAGATTTTTAAAAAGGATCTTATCCATTCCAAAATAAAAGCAATGTGAATAAGTAGCCAGTGTAAGTTTTATGACCGTATGTCCGAAACCATGATTTGACTTCAGCATCCAACAATATTGGGGATTATTATCCACAACTATTGTGAGTTTGAAGAGAAGGAGGACAAATATCTAAATATCCAGCTTCTTCCATTAACATTTTTAAAATATTAATTATTATTTTGTTTACTTGACAATCATAAACTTAAACCATAAAGGATTCCTAACACACACACAGAAGGTTATGTATTGATATATGGACAGGTGATGAGTTTATATTCACCAGAAAGAGCTTAAAAGACACAGTAGTCTTTAAATTATAATTGATGGAGATTAAAAACTTCTTGGTCATAGCAACTGCTCCCATTCAAATAACTTTTGTTTAAGGGTTGGAAAACACTAAGCTAACAAACATAAGAAAATTCATAGATTTTCTCTTTGGGATGGCACAAAATATATATAAAATTTCCAAAATATTATTACAAGGCCTTAAATTCAAAACACTGTAATACATATATATAAATATATATTACAGTGTTTTGAATTTTAAGGCCTTGTAATAATATATTGGAAATTTTATATATAATATATATATATATATATATATATGATGGATATTTAAAACCTCTTGGTCATAGCAACGGCTTCCATTCCATTAACTTTGGTGAAGGATTTTAAAAACAATAAGCTAACATGAGGAAATTCATAGATTTTCAGTTTGTGTTGTCACAAAATTCAAACAAAATATGCATAATTCATCTAAGCGTAAGCTGTTGCTACAGTACTTGTTAAGTCAAATATTGATTTGATTACTCAAGACAAACACGATTATAAAAATCTGAAGATAAATATCATAAATTTATGGGGCGGGTTAGATAGGGGCAACAAGAATCTTGAATAGGAAACACTAATAGGAAACATTAATAACGCATTAAACACACAGACAAAAAAGACAACCAAGCCATCTTGTTGACCCAACAAACAGACAAGTAAAAACAAACAGACAGACAAACAAACATTAGTAATAACACAAACTCTGTCCATTTGGGGATTTTAATTTAAATAAATTTTGCATAATTTAGCTAAGCTTAAGTTGTTGTTACAGCCAAAATTTGATTTGATTACTCGTGTCAGAGAGATTTCCATACAGCTGCATATAAGAAGAGCACTTGATTTAGTCTAGGGACCACAGAAAAATATGCTCTCTCTTTATTGCCTAGCGCTTCAGGCTAACATGAACTCTGCTTTTCCTCTTTTAACTCTCGTTGGACCGTCATGAGTGAAGCGAGGTATTCTTTCCAGGCATGGTCCGGCAAGGGTTACTATTAAACCTTGTTGGATCGAAAAAATGAGTGAAATGCAGGCCAAGGGGTGTAGCAAGCCAGAGGGTGTGGGAGGTATCACACATAAACAAATTTTGTCTGAAAATTTTTCATATCTGTCATGAAATTTAGGGGATTTTCCATATACAGGGATACTTTCCTTGGCAACTTGCTTGTAAAACTTTCAACACATAAGAACTAAAACATTTCTGTGTGTATGAATTATTGGTTGTGATACTGAGACAATAAAATATCATGAACTACATTATCAACACCCAAAATACTATAATCAAAAGTTTTTCATCTAAAGGACTATTATTATCATCTATCCACAATTAACATATTTATGCTGCCGACACATGGAAAATGTGTAATTTGTAGGTCTTGAATGACAAAGTCAAGCCCTTTAGTCAGACTTTTTCAGAAAATGTTTTGTTTTAGTATACTCAGGGGATGTTTAACTGTCTGCTTTGCTGAATCAGACAGGTGGGTTCATAGATCTAGTAAACACAACAGACCAAGAACATAAACCAACTGTCGGTACCTGACAATTATACAACTTTTCCAGGATCTGAGACTACTCGTTAATTAAGGGGGTCACATGTTTGCAAATTTCAGCTTTAGCAAAGTGAAATTTCTTTTTTTGAGAGTCACAATGATCACACAATGCACATGTAGTGCAGGATATGCAGGAAGAGGGGTATAGTCTTCCCAGCGTGGGAATAAAATTTGAAAAATATGCTACTAAAAAACAATTTTTTCCTATCAATATCTGACAAACAGGATAAATCTCTGGGATGTACACGGATTTGAGAAAATGGGGCATAATTTGATCAAAATATCTGAAGAGAAACTTGCTTGTACCAATAAATTTCATCACATATGTAGTAGCATAGGAACCGGGGAGGGGGAGGGAGAATAGTACCATTTTTCCCACTGCCAATATAATAATGAAGGTCTAAAGAATTAATTCTGAAGAGTCAGATTCCATGGTGTTTCTTTTCTTTTCTTTTGAAATTTGCTTCATTATTTGTGCGATTTTATTAATTTTGAAGAAATTTTCTTAA
Organism: Chiridota heheva; assembly: GCA_020152595.1. Taxonomy (NCBI): domain Eukaryota; kingdom Metazoa; phylum Echinodermata; class Holothuroidea; order Apodida; family Chiridotidae; genus Chiridota; species Chiridota heheva. Next base: position 2,020,287 of record JAIGNY010001352.1, on the reverse strand, counting down.
ATTTTCCGAGAAGTTTCTATCAATTTTTCAGAAATTTCCTTCAATTTCCGTAAAACTCCCTTCATTGATTGAAAAATCATTAATTTTTGTGCAATTTCTTTGATTTTACATAACAAATTGTTGTCAAATTTCATTCCTTTTCTTGAAGTTTTCTTTAATTTTGGGAAATTTCCTTCCTTTTGCCAATTTTCCAATAATTTTAAAACCCCCTCCCCCTTCACTCCCCCTTTACAAATAGGTTTTGGATCGTGATTAGCTGGAGACTCATATATTTTTGTAGGTTTGTTGGGACAAATGATTAAACCTAGCCCCATGTCAAATATCCTTCTATGCCGCTGATATGCAGTTGAACTTCAATGATCCTTGTATAAAATATGGGTAGCTCTTTCCAAAAATATAACTTAAGAACAAACATTGTATGCTAATTCTGATCAATTTTTACTCCTCTAAATACCTAAAATCGCAGAGCCCCTAGGCCCCACTAGTGGTCTTTAGGCGGGCCCCTAGAACTCCATGCTGCTAAGCTTTGCACTATGCACTCGCACTGATGCCAGCTTACATACATACAATTTGCACAGAATTTTGACCCCACACCATGCCAACCAGAGCTATACTATGCCCCTGTGCAGGCCCCCTTTTCAGGTGCAGTACAACAAAGTTTAAGGGACACACAGGTTGAAATTTAATCTAGCTGGGTATCTGACCCCATCACCACAAACCTTACTTCAAGAAAGAACAAAAACTAAAACGTAAATAATGTCATGGTTCGCATGCCCATGTAAATTGACACCCATATCACATGACCTGGCCATTTATAAAAATGGCATCTCACACTAAGTCCCACATGGCATCCCATGTCCCACATGGCATCCCACCCCATGTCCCACATGACATCTCATATCATCCCATCCCATTGTCCACCCCATGTCCCATGGTCCCATTTCCACCATATCTCCCACATGGCATTCCCATCCACCCCATGTGCCAAATGACATCCCAACCCATGTCCAACATCCCTTGTCCCATGCCTTGTCCCACATGGCATTCCACCATATCTCCCACATGGCATTCCACCATACAGTATGTCTCACATGGCATTCCACCTTATGTCCCACATGGCATCCCACCCTATGTCCCACATGGCATCCCACCCGATGACCCACATGGCATCCCACCCTATGACCCATCCTACATGTATCGTGCCATATGTACCACATGACATCCCACCCTATGGCATCCTCCTGTGTCCCACATGGCATCCTCCCATTCCCCTAGGCCAAACTGACATTGGCTTCCCCCATGTCCAACATGACATCCTATCCCATGCCTTGTCCCAATGTCTCAATAACATTTTATTTTTATGGCATTCCACCATATCTCCCTCCTACCCTATGGCATTCCACCAATGTCACACCATGTCCCATGGCATCCCACCCTATGTCTCACATGCATCCCACCCCATGTCCCACATCCCATCCCATCCATGTCCCACATGACATCCCATAGACCCCATAATATATCCTACATGTCTCATCCTAGCTGGCATCATTCCAGTCCCTGATTTAGCATACCAGCTATGAAAATGTATGAAAATGTAAATGATTTGTAATAACATATGCAAATGATTTGTACAAAATAGCCATTACATAGGTTCGCATTATGCTTTGCATGCTCACCAATAACTTAACAATTTATTTGAATCTTAATACAAACAGCAAAAGAATGCTAATAGAAGCACAAATACATGAAAGAAAGAAAAATACCTATGTCCCTTTTGTCACGAAATCCGTAAAATGAAAATCAAAATCATACAGTAACAAGTATCCCACAAGTGACACCAGAAGAAAGAATAATGAAGCTCTCAAAACCAACCACAAAATGAAGATTTTTGATCGAAAGTAAAGCTCCATGTTGTCAAAAAATCTTTCGCCACAGAAACTTTTCTTCCGGAAAAGTTTGGATGATAAAAACAATTGTGAGAATTATTTCTTGAACTGTATCACAATGCTGTAATTATTATAAATAGGATCTCATATTTGATCGTGTGATAAATTTCCTAAATGCTTTTTAAGCATGAAAATACATTCAGATGGAAGGGTACAAAAATTTCAACACATTTAAATCCCTTCAAAAAATAACTTCTGTCATAATTTTCCCAGTGTATGCTGACAATTTTGATATAACCAATAAGATTCTACCCACCATTTACAAATTCAAAATAAATCATGATTTTCTCATGTACTTTCACTGACCATTCTACCCACTCTGTACTCAACCCTTAAAAACACAAACATGGAAGTCACCCATATCTAATAATACAAAGGCAGAGGTTGCAACCCTCTTACAATATAAGGTTAATTGCCGGCATTAAATTAGCCAAGGAAACTCAGTGTTTCTTCAAAGACTCTAAAACCTATTAATATAGTTTTTGTTTTCCTTGAGTAAAGAACAGACACACCCAGTTTTCTTGAAGGTTTATATGTTATTCAAATGAATTAAAACAAAACATTAAATTGTTTCCATGGATACCATTGCATTATGCAGAAAAACACTCTTGTGTTGTTGCACAATATTCACTTGTCTTTCAGTCAAATCAAAGTCACTCTCTAATCAAAATGCCCAATGTGGAAATATACCTCATTTTACTGATAAACCTGAAATAAAAACAGAGAAATAATTCAATCCTTCTAACAGAAATGAAGTAAAAAAATTAAATATGAAACAACAAAATAAGGACATTCACTTAACCCCTAAAGGCATAAAAATGTGTGTGCCTTTTAAGACTGAATTTTGCTTAAATGTCCAGATTAGTCCAGTTGAATAAAAGTTTTTCAGCAATTAGCTATAATCTTCTAAAAACAATGGATGACACCGACAAATAATGACGAAAACTATCATAAAAACCTGAAGATACATATTATTAATTCATGGGGTGGGCTAGATAGGGGCAACAAGAATCTTGAATAGGAAAACACTTACTTTAGGAAACATTAAGAAGGCATTACACAAACAGACAAAAAAGACAACAAGCTATCTTGTTGACCCAACAAACAATCTTGTTGACCCAACAAACAGACAAGTGAAGAACAAACAGACAAACAAACCAACACAAGGATTAACACAAAATCTGTCCAATGTCTTATGCACAAAGACAGACAGACATGCAGACAAACAAACAAACATACTATCACCACCAAACGATGTAGAATTTTTTGGGCTCTTGCATGGCCACACACCAAATCATTAATGTTTTGAACAAACAAACGGACAAGTAAAACAAAACAAAAAAAGACAGACAGACAGACATGACAAACAAACCCTAGCAAAAATATAATATATATATATTTTTTTTTACCTCCAGCACATGTGAGAGAACACTGGGACCATCTTACACTCTTCCAGATAAAGTTGAAGGGTGTCATGTACTGGTATATGACCTTGTCATCAGGGTCATGCTCTGGAATGTTCTTATACCTGAGAACCTAAAGAAAGCATCAGGGGAGAAATATCAGAATAAATGTATCTTTTTCTTCATTTACACATTCTGGCATAAATTTAATCTGATGATTCTTTCTTTTAAAGGATATTGTGAGAACTTTAGGAGGAAGTAGACAAAAAAAGTGAGAGCACAATTTTCTAGAGACTTAAACATATTCAGCAAAAGCTTTTTGCCCCATGTGGTGGTGGGCTACAAAACTTCTGTAACACCAATATTTATACCAAGCAGTTATCTAAGATTCATAAACAACCAGACATCACAAACGATATAAATCCCCTCATCGCTAATAACACACTTTCTAACACACTTTCCATCCACTGTCCCACATGTCATCCCACTATCCATTCCACATGTCATCCCACCATCTGTTCCGCATGCCATTCCATCCTACATCCCCCTCCCTACAAGAAATCATTTATGAAATCCAGATGCCATTCCACCACATGACCCATATGTCATCACACCTACAATCAAAATGACATCCCACCATATGCTTTGCCACCCTGTCCCACATACCATGCCACCCTGTTCCATCCCACCCTATCCTACAGACCATTTCATTCTATCCCACATGCCATCAGACCTGAAATCCAGATGACATTCCACCACTTGCAATCCCATATACCAAGTCACCCTGTCCCACATACCATCCCACCCTGTCCCACATGCCATCCCACCTGAAATGCAGATGACATTCCATCCTGTCCCACATGTCATTCCACCCTGCCCCACATGCCATGCCACCTTGTCCCATGCACCATCCCACCCTGTTCCAATGCCATCCAAGTCTGTCCCACATGCCATCCCAGCCTGTCATAAATGCCTTGATACCACCTTGTTTCACATGCCATATTCCACCCTGTCCCTCATGACATCCCACCCTGCTCTACATGTCATGCCTCCTTGTCCCACATGCCATGCCACCATGTCCCACATTCCATGGCACTACCATTTTGTCCCACATGCCATCCCATCCTCTTCCACATTTCATCCCATTCTGTCCCCCATGCCATCCTGTCCTGTTCCCATGCCACCCAACTCCTACATCTACCAATCATTATTCCATCTTCCACCCAAAGTTCTTTCTTCTAACTCCCATCACCTCACCTCTCACCAACCTAGCATTCCCCATTCACTGACCATCCCCCATTAACTGCCATCCTCCATTCATCTGCCATCCTCCATTCATCTGCCATCCTCCATTCATCTACCATCCTCCACTCACCAGCCATCCTCCATTCACCACCCACCCCGCCTACCTTTTGCCACCGACGCATCTACATGTACCAAATATACTCCTAACCAACTCATCATTCTAATCTTCACTATGACCTTCACTCACTCCGTTGCACCACAGATCTTTTCCCACTACCTGCTGATAATTTACATAAACAGAAAAACATTAACCCTTAACTGACACTCCCTATAAAAACATGCTCAACTTTATATCTACCAAATCAGAATAAACATTCATTGCAAGTTAGAGTTCATCATAAGTCTATTATGGTTTCGCTCTCTTCAAGCAAGGACTATTCATGTCCAAGGCACTTAATTACAAATTCTTTTCATGACAGAGCAAATATTTCAATTGCTCTTCATGTCAGGAAAGCATATGTTGTAAGTTCTTCAAGGCAAGCGTATCCTTTCTATAAATTTTCTTCCACAAAATTCATTTTTAATAATTTAAAAAACCTTTGGTCCAATGATTCTCCCCTTTATGCTTGGTAAGTTCAGTACAAATTAATCATTTCTTATGCCATAGGTTGCAGTTCAGGCAGATTCAAAATGGGGCAGTAGGTTACTGGAATTTGCAAAACATGTTTCTGAATGCACAAACATGTTATCGATTTGGCAATTCTTATAAGGTTAACTATATTGGAAAGTTCTGAATTTTCAGCCCTTAAATTTGTACAGTAGATATAATTTCAGTTCTATATACTAAAAAGATCTCGACTAAACTATAACACTTTTCAATTTTCATTAATAGGACAAACATATTAGCCAAGTGCCAACATGCCATTTTCCTTACTAGTTAAATACTTTATTAACTTTGTCGGATTGACCAATGTTTCCTGAATTTTCCATATGGAAAACATTGTGTACATAATTTAAGCTGTTTCCCAAACTTCTTTCGTAGCTGGAATATCACTGATTGCTCTGTGTGGGGGTCGAAGTGTAATGCTTCCATTTTGTTTGTTTGTTTGATGAGGGCTTAACGGCACCACGACAACGAGGGTCAAATTGTGCCTGAGAGGTCAGATCATTCTAGAGGTAGGAAGGAAAGAAAACAGGGGGAGAATGAGAGAAACACAAGAACAGAAAGTCAGAAAGCTGGGAATCGAGAGAGGAGGTGCATGGGTGAAGAATGAAAAGTAGAGAGATAGGGTGGAAGAGGAGAACTAAATATGGTTGTAAAGGGAAGTATGATGAAGGAAGGAGATAATTTTATCCGGAGGGTTTTCCTGGAAGAACTCAGCAATTGTTTGTTTGAAGAAAGTTTAACGGCACCACAACAGCAAAGGTCAAATTGTGCCTGAGAGGTTAGATCATTCCAGAGGTAGGAAGGAGAGTAGACAGAGAAAGATTGAGAGAAACACGACAACTTAAAGCCAAAAGCTGGGATTGAAAGAGGAGGTGTATGGGTGAAAAAAATAATGTAGAGAGAGAGGGGGTGGGGAAGAAGGACTGAATATGGTTGTAGAGGAAAGCATGATGAAGGAAGGAGATAATTTTATCGAGGGTTTTTAGCAATGGAATTGTGGGGAGCGATGGAAGCTCTGGGAAGGTTGTACAGGGGGCAGGCAAAGAGAACGTAATGTGCAATGGCAATTATTGCAGAGGGGTTGGGGGAAGCCAATAAGGAGGTGGGAGTGAGTCAGGTGTGTGTGACCTATTCTAAGACGGGTAATATGAACGTTGTCGACACGAGAGAGTTTATTGATGGTGAGTTTGATCGGAATGATGGGCTGGATGACGTGGAGTTTGTTATCAATTTGGGAGTCCCATGAAGTTTGCTAGTGGTCACAAACAAGGGAAGTGATAAGCGGTTTGATGTCAGAAAGGGTTTTGGGAAAAAGGGTAGGGGGAGGTTGAGGGCAAGCTTAGCAGCTGCATCAGCCCTGTCATTGCCAGGGATGCCAACATGGCTGGGTATCCAGAAGAAAAAAATGCTTTTACTGCAAAGGGTGGGCGAAAGGAGTTTTCGAAGGAGAAGGTGGGATGTATGGTGTTCCATTTAAGATTGAGTAAAGAAGTAAGAACAGCCTTGGAGTCGGAGAAAATGGCAAAGTGGCTGTGCAAAGAGTCCTCAATAAAGTTAGGGGGAGGAGGATGGCCTTTGCCTTGGCTGAAAAGATGGACGAGTAGTCAGGAAGTCTGCTACTGAGGGTGATGTCTTGGATGACGGCAGCAGCAGTTGTCTTGTTCCCTCTAGGAAACTAGGATGGGAAATGGATAAACACTGTGTTTTTACACTTTTCTTTTCGCATAGTGTTCAGAGAACCAGGTAGGATGTTATGGTCTTACCATCGGGAACGACACCTTAACGTCCCCTTTGCAGGATTGTGTGTGCCATTCAATCAATGCTACGTCTATCAAGAGCTGAATGAGGAATAGGAGCTGCAGACAAAATGCTTCCGCTTTTATGTATCTGTCTACATAGTTGTGGAAAATTGAGTTACATCTGACAGAACCTTGAATCTGGGACCTCCAACATCTCAGTCATGCTCTCTGCCAACTGAGCTATCTGTTCTCCCAACTGAACTATTACTTTCTACAAATGCACAAAATATCATTAACTACTCCAAGAAGTCTGCTTACCTTTTTTTTCCAAAAAAAAACTGAAAGGTTACCTACTTGTGATAAGCATACAATAAATGTCTATTTGTTTCTACTTTTGGCTTAAAGCAAACTTTTTTTTTATTGGCCTCTATAAATACCACTGACTGATTGATTGATTTAATTCTTATCAATTGAAATCTTTTGGAACTTAATCTTCCTTGTTTAATAATTTTTCTTTTGACTGAAATCCCATGCCCCAATTCATATCAAACAACAAACTTCATGATGGAAATCATCCGATCATAATTACATTCCATTTTCCAAACCTCCCAGTTCCTGAGAAGACTCATGATATAAAACATACCGACTCACATTTCATGCAATGACAAGTGATCTATAGTCATCAGCTTAAACATGACAAACACATTCTCCTTCCTTTCATTCCTAAAAATGTATGATTCATGTTTGTCAATCTCAATCTACCCTAAACTACCCAACCTTTCAACTTCTCAAAAAGAATGTGAACGTGTTCTTCCTCTAAATGTACCGTTCACGACTCCTCTGAACTACTGTGGTTATTCAAAACCGACCCTTGACATCATCTTACATGCACCACTTACTGTAACATAAATATTTTCGTCAGTCTTTCCAGGTATAATGATGAATTGCCTCCCGCTTCGTATCCTACCGAATTGCAGCTGAAGGTTACCCAGGGTAAAGTTCCCACCCTGGCCCACCAGCCTCTGCTGATTGATGCCATGGTGTGTCTGTACCGTCCGTATGCCCAAAGCACTGCCAAGTCCTTTGTGGGACACTTTGATCTGAAAACTACCTGCAGGAATTTCCAGAAGGTCCTCACGTCCTGAGCCAAATTGATAAGAGATTAAGAACATTAATGAACTAATGATGATACATTGCGGGCAGGCCATTTGGCTTCATTTGGCCCACCACTTTTTCCAACTTTGTGGTACTGGTGGGGTCAACCCGAATATTAAAGGGGTACTTTTCTCCAATTTGTTTGTCAGAATATTTGTTATTAAAATAAAAAAGTGGAAGATCTGTCTGTCCCAGAATCCCACCTCACCCCTCCCAACTCCAGGGATTCATTGTCTTCCAAGGCCATTTTTTCCCCGCTAGAGAAAATTCCTAAAAACAAAGCCTTGAAGATCAGGACACAATAGCAAAATTTTATTCAAAAAAAATCTATTGAAAAATTATGAAAATATCTAAACAAAATTTACTTAATCTGCAACTTGTATAATCTGTTTTCTTATGCATATCTATTTTTTTTTCTTTCTCCATTTTGAATTTTACTTTTTGTTTCTTCTTTCAAGATAAAATGTAGCATCAACAAAGTTTCGTAATATCCAAACACTTTTGACAACAATTCAGGAGAATTAGTTTTCCAGCAGTCCATTTACAAGCAAACTGTAATACTGTATATGTCAAACTAAATATCGTCCTAACGGAAAAAGACAAGTTACTGCACAATTTTTTCTCGACTTGCTTTTAGAAAACAAAATGGACCTGTCTAACCGCTCAAATTTGTTAAACATTTGTTTTTTTCTTATTATAATGGGAATATAATTTTGTGCATATACATTACATAGATTTTAACTCAGCATGATGCCAATGAAGTAAGCATAGCAGGGGAGAGGAGAATTTTTTTTCCATGGCTCGAAAAAATAGAAATTTCTTAAATCAATGGATACAATCATTTCATTTATTTGCTTGTTCACAACAGGCAAAAATGGCAACTGAAAATGCCCATAATGAGAGAAAAGAAAATTAATTGCTGGCAGGTTGCCAAAATTTGTACAAAAACTATATAGAAATTATTGTTTCTTAACAGTACAAAAAGTAAAATAGAGGCAAAGCACTTTTGCATCCTAGAACATGAACTGTTTTTTTTTGTTCAATGGCCCACACAGATTTTTGATAAAGACCGAAAGGATCAGATGTTATCAAAATTCTTCAATCTTTGTTTATTTGATAAGCTTTGAAAAGTATTAAAAACCAGAAAAACTGTCAGATTTTCCATCTGTTTTTAAATTTTGGGATCTTATTTCAGTCATTATTTTAAGGAAAAATAAACAGTTAACCATATGCAGAAGACATCCAGTGATAGAAATACAGATGAGGTTCAAATCTTTTTCAACATTCTCTATGGTGAAGGTTATATTTATATATATATATATATTATGGACTCCTTCCATTTAGAGCCTGTGAGTACTTTTCTGCTAATCCTCAAACATCTTTTCTACAAATTTTCAATCTTAGTTTGGTCAAAGAATTCAAAACAGTCTGCCTTGACTGTTTCATATCATGAACTTAACTTTTCTGAATTGCCCAAATCAAGATTTTCCAATTTTTCCAAATCTTAAAAGTAAGTTTTCGATTCACCCTCCCAGATAATCCAATTTTTTTTAAATTATGACACTGAAGTGTGAGAGGTATATGGAATTATGGAGAAACATGTTAGCTAACTTTTTACATGTTTACCAGTCCGTTTTTGAGAAAAGAGCAAATATATGGGAAGCCCTATCTTTGACCCACATGGGTTTGTTGGGAATTAATCTGTGCTAACATCCGCGTTGTGTGATTTAGTAGCGTGCTTTCTTCTTTAAGTGTGTGTGTCAGTGTTCGATAGATTATGAATTAAAAGTGATATTTTCATGTGCTTTCTTACTTTTAATTTGCTCTTCGCATAAATTTTGTTGTAACCTTTTTAATGCATTCATTTAAATCACTTTAATGCAGTGAAATATCAGTTTCTTTTGAGACTTTTTCATTGGATGTTCTGAAAAGTGAACGTATCCTAACGTACTGACCTAAATGCTTACAGTGTCATTCGGATTCTTCAGACTGTTTGTGTGTAATGTATATTCGTGTCATTCGGTTTCACCTATTGTCAGTACTGGCGAGTAATGTTTAGACGTAAGGGCTTAATCAAGCGAGCAGTATCGTAACAATACAAAGTAATGAGAAGAAAAATTACAATATTAGGCCTAGATTTTACTTCTCTCTGAATAAAACTTAAGCAGTTAGTTTAGTTAAACTCAAATTGGGCTGTTCATTCCTTTCAATCGGATCAGTCAGTCAGTAGGTGATCACACTCAGTGTTACACATAATGCGTACTTGAAATACACCGAATTTAAGATGGCAAGCAGCTTAGCTGTATGTGCAATTCTTATGCTTTAGCTGTCGATTGGTTGCTGAATTGCACAATGGGTAAACTCTGGAATTTCACTTCACTCACTATTTTGGGGAAATCGTTCCCTAACCCCCACCCCCTCCCCTCTCTCCCTCTTTCCCTGCTACAATAATATCTATGTCCATTATGACCTTAGATAATAGACACACTGCTTAAGAATTCTTTAAGATGTTAGAAAATGCAGTTTTTCTTGTTATGATTTTACAAAATTTCAATAAAATTTGCATAATTCATTATAATAAGGACATATAATTCAAAATGCTGCAACTGATTTTAATGACCCTTCACTTTTTTTATAGCATTTTTTCAACTTTCAATCAAATTGTTATTATGGGGCCTAAATTTGTATATGAGCCGCTTATACTAGGATTCATATAATTATAAGGAATTCAGCCAAAATGAGCAAACATAGAGACAAAATTTATAAAGCAGCTACAAGGTAAAAATATCATTAATTCTTGGTTTCTTGTTGAGGTTTAACGGCACTGCATGGTCAGTCATAGGTGCTAGAGGGTATTACAAAATCATGGTGCTAAAATAAAGAATAAAGAAAATGAAATTTAGGAGAGGAATAGGGAGGGTTGCAGAGGAGGAAAGGAATGGTAAAGTGTGGAAGATGAGGGAGGGAGGCAGGGAGGAGGAAAAAAGATAAAGGGATGATTAGATAAGAGTGGATTAAATTGCTATACGGAAGAAACTAATGATGTCTGAGTAGCAGTTTTTCTCAAAGAGATTTGAGATAGAGATGGAGGGGATGAGAGAGGTTCTTTAGAGTATAAGGGGCAGATTAAGAGGATATGGTTGGCCGAAAGTTTGATATTGCAGGTAAGGTAGAAAGGTTTGGGAAATCCTGATAAGAGATAGGTGGTGTGAGAAAAGAATGGCCAAGATGTATATGGGTGATGACAACATCTTCTCTGTGGGGGTGACTGCGTAAGCGGGTATTGGCTCTGACTTTGGAGTGGATTCATTATTTGTAACTAAGAGAATCTTTAATAGAATACTGCAACATACTAGCCTCATACCCTTTCTTCTGGATGAAGGAGCTACCTTCCCTCGGTGCTGCTTGCAAGTTGAATTGTCCCCTCCACATACCAAACACTTATCCAGCCGCGTTGTTGAATTAAATTGGTAATCACATCCTATTGACTAGAAAATAAACAGAGAAGGAATTTCATCAATTCTTTATAAGGTTAACCTGCTTTGTCAATATAAGTTTCCAAGATAAATTTTGATATGAAGAAAAATGTAACAGAATTGATATTAAGGTTATCAACATACCTTAAAATATAGAATCTTCCAACCACAGGGAAGACAGGATGAAAGATTTACTGCACTGACATACATTTAAATGAAAATCTGTCATTTAATTACCTATATATAATAGCATTTCATCTATTCACTTTATGACAACTATCAGACTGCTAAAGTGAAAGGACCCTTGCCTCAACCCTGCTAAGAAATAACGCTTAATATGACAATTTAGAGAGGGTACTCCAGGAGGGGCAAAAGGACCCCTGCCTCAACCCTGCTAAGAAATAATGCTTAATATGACAGTTTAGAGAGGGTATTCCAGGAGGGGCAAAACGACCCCTGCCTCAATCCTGCTAAGAAATAATGCTTAATATGACAATTTAGAGAGGGTACTCCAGGAGGGGCAAAACGACCCCTGCCTCAACCCTGCTAAGAAATAACGCTTAATATGACAACTTAGAGAGGGTACTTCAGGAGGGGCGAAAGGACCCCTGCCTCAACCCTGCTAAGAAATAACGCTTAATATGACAATTTAGAGAGGGTACTTCAGGAGGGGCGAAAGGACCCCTGCCTCAATCCTGCTAAGAAATAACGCTTAATATGACAATTTAGAGAGGGTACTTCAGGAGGGGCACTGGGGAGTCTTCCCCATGCTAACTTATTTAACTTGAGTTGTTTTCATTTTTTATTTGATTCAAGGGGGAATGTATACCTTCACAAATATCCCCTCCCCTGCCCACCCGTCCCCCTGCTGGCTATGGGAGAGCAACGCATCATGGTTAGTAAACTACAATTTGAAGCTGTACATAAAGGTAAACTAGTTACTAATGATGCAATGTGGAAAATACTGATAAAAACTTATCTAGGGCAATAATTCAACCCTCATTAAATTCAAAGAAAGCCAATGACTGTTACTTTCCTGGTGATACATCATAGCTAATGCTAATGAAGCTGACACAGTGAGCTGAAACAAGTGTTTGAGTATAGCAAAGATTCATCTCCATTAGATGAAGTTTTCTAACCAGAACCAAAAGGTTTTGTGGTTCCGATGCTTTTTTTGTTCATGCTGATTGATTTTGTATTAACTGCTATGTCATTGCATATCAGATATATTTGAGATCAGGGGTCGAAATTCCCGCTGTTCCACTGTTCCGAGAACAGTGCATTTCAAGCAGGTACAGTGAATTTCAAACATCACTTTTCCGTGGAACAGTGTTATTTTTTATTCCCTAACATATAACATCAACATCCTGCAATATATTGTTTACTGCTCATGGAACGTGTTTTAAGAGTAAAATCCCTCGTAACAACTTTTTCCTTAAAGTATGAAAAACCTCTCTTTTCCTGCAATTACTGGCGCAATAGAATATTTGCGCAAAAACCTTCAAAAGTTGTCAAATGACCAATTTTTGACCGATTTTGATTCAATTGTTTGCTTTCTTTATGCTTTTTAGTGGATTTTAAACCAATTTAGCTAATGTTGGCTCCACCTGTCCACATGCCTTAAATGATTTATGAACAGGTAGTGTCACCTTGAGATGAAGTGGAAGAAAAAATTGCTATGAAAATAGCCAAAAGTTCCATCAAAATCACTTAAAAATTGACCATTTTACAGCCTATTAAGGCCTACTATTCAGGTTTTGTGGCATCCCAAAGAGAAGATCTATGAAGTGCCTTATGTTATCTTGCTGTTTTTAAATAATGGAGAGGATTTGATCTTTACCACATACCCCCCCCCCTTCCCCCCCCCCCTCCCATCCAACCTCAAGCTGGCATTTTGACCATTTTCCATTTTCAAGGTCTGAAATCAAGGGAAGAAATATAAAGGAATAAAAAGAAGCATTTTGTATACACTAAACATGTACACAAGATACATACAAGTTTAAAGACTCCATGCTCAGCTGCATGACCACGATTCCAACTAGGTCATCCAGATTAAGGTATTTATAACGGTCTGTCAGGACAAGGACCCTACTACCTACAGCTGCACAAATACCTTACCAAGCTGGCAAACTTAAAAAAATAAACCACCTCAGTCGGTAATGTCATTCTTGTCTTAATCCTAGCAACATTTCAGAAAGCGCCTCATCACATTGTCATGTGAGAATATACTCATTACTTCTATAATATTATTACTGTATTTTGTTAAGCTCTCATTGAATAAACACTGACATTATTTACAGAAATCAAAATAAATTCAATTATTATTATTCTTAGTGGAGGCATTATTCAAACTGGATATATTAATTTCTAATGAGTCAAATATTTATGTTGATTTCAATATGCAGGAAGTAGATCATGGGTGTGCATGGAATTTTAAAATGGGGCCATTTTGTTGATTGATGTTGTTGCAGCAGGGAGTATAGTCAATTTGCACTTATTGATTGAAGAGAATGTTATATTTGTGCAAATAGAAACTTCTAAAAACTCACTGTGCTAAGAATGTGAAGGTCTGATGCAACATCATCTTAAGCACAAGTAATTAAAAGTTTTTGTGAAAGGGATTTAGCACTGGAGTTAAAGGGGTTGAGGAATGCTCTGGGGAGGATGAGGAGTGGGCAATGTACGCAAATGTATTTGACAGTGAGAGGTTCTTGGCAGTTTTATATTATATTTCTCTAATTTGATCAATGCCTCTTTTAAGATGAACTATACAGTGTAAATTATGCATATGATATTTAGGCCTTCCCACCATGTTTATTTATTATCATCACATTTTGTGCAAATATTTTATTATTCATTTGATTTCAGAAAGTGGGAAAATCATATTGAACTTGCACTTTCAGCAATATGCTTGTTCACACAATAATCTATGCAGGTAACAAAAGCCTCCAGGTATACAAAAATATTTTTAGTGACTTAAGTCTACCCTGACACACCTTTCCCTGTTTGTCTTTCCTTTCTTCCATAATGACTTACTGAGCACCAGCTCTATTGCAAAATAACCCATTTTTCATCTTCTGGAATCCTTCAGGCAACATTTATTTTCATAACATTCGAAAAAATGACAGGAAAGGCAAGCAGCAAACACTTGAGCCGTGTTCTCACTTATCCCTGGATCATGATCCTCCAACGATAAACCAGCACTATGATTGGTTAGAAAAAAAAATGGCATGTGTTCTCACTTAAGTAAGCGCCTGGGATCAGACCCACTGCAGGTGAGTAAACCATCAATCGAAAGGCGAGTCATTGATAAAGAAAAATCTGCAAAATGTTACTAAGTACATGTAGGTTAACTGTTCACTTGAAATAAACAAGTTGTAGTAGGATATTGCATATAGCATAACCACCATCACCATTCGTTAGCATCCCTGACGGGCAAGAGCATAGGAAGAGTCACCTATCATGGGCGCAAGAACAATTAAAATTTCATGAGGTTACAAGCAGAACAACTGATAAATTAACACATTCAGCCAAATCAATCAAGGGTTTCTACTCGAGAAATCTTCAATTTTACGAAAATCTCTTTCACTTTTCGTGAAGTGAAGAAAATTTCCTTCATTGCAGAAAATCTTCTTTATTTTTCTGGAATTTTCATTCATTTTCATAAATTGTTGGGGAAATTTGGTCTATTTACGGAGGTTTTATTTAAGTTTCGGGATATAATGCCAACTTTTTCTTTAATTTTAAAACATTTTCTTTAATTTTACCTATCTTTTCAATTTATGTTAATATTTTCCGAATCTACCCTGCCATCTGGGAAGAAAAGGATGCAACCGGCCGGGGAAGTGACAGTCTTAAATATTACATGGAGGGTGCTAATATGGACAGAGTGGCCCATCTCACACCCATCCAACATGCATTCAGTGGCATTATGCCACTTACCCTATAACGGAATTCTGTGAATAACACGTGGTGGATTCAATGGCGTAGGAAAGGGAGGGGGTGGGGGGAGGAGAGATGACAAAAATTGTATGAGTCTCTTATCATGGTCCCAAAACAATTTGTATAATTATTAGTAAAATTTGGTAATATTTCTCCCAAATTGAAGAAAACATTCCTGAACATGAAGGAAATTCACCGAAAATTGCAGAAATATTAAGGAAATTGCACAAAAAATTGAAGCAGATTTCCTAGAAATGCAGAATTTTTTAGAAAAAGTGAAGGAAATTTCCTAAAAATTGATAGAAACTTCTGGTAATTTGACTAAACTTTCCCAAAAATGAAGAAAATTGCACAAAAACAGAAGCAGATTTCCTGAAAAAAAGATGCCCATGGAATCTAACCGGCAAAATGGTTCATGCCCCAGTACAAAAACTGGGGACTGTGCCCCCACGCCCCTGGTTGGATATATAAGTCAGATGTTGGAGCAAGAAATCACCAAGTTCATTAGTTTCAAATAATAACCACCACCTCCTCCTTGGTCTGCCCCAAGGCCTATAGTAGTGACAATTTACATCTAATGTGTAAATGACAAATAACAGAAATTTGTACTGAGAGGTAGCCTAATAGTTGATTAAGGTGCTGGTGGAACGAAACAAATTATTGGGGGTTGAAATGGACAATGAGTTTTGCTAAAGCCTAATGTTTTCAGGTTTTAGCGGCGAGTTGTTACCGTAACCAAGAATCCTTGTGGGTTTATTACTTGATCGCAGGTTATGGATCTGTGTTCACACATGTTTTTTGAGAATCGCATCGCCAACTTCGGATCGTGATCCTACCCTCAACGAGGTTTAAGATCAAGTGACTGCGGTCAGATCCAGTGAGTGTTCTCACAGTGAAAAATTGGCAGATCTGATCACATGCAGCGGATCTGATCACATGAGCTGATCTGATCACATGCAGCGGATCTGATCACATGCAGCAGATCTAATCATATGCAGCGGATCTGATCATATGCAGCGGATCTGATCACAGGCTCTTATCCTAATGAAAACATGCTCTTGGGGTAAGAGAAATTATGATGAGACTATAGAGTATGTACTAAGACCGTGTCGTAATACCCCTGCAGGTGTACATCAATCTCAAAAGAACTACAAAAAAATGTTCACTTGAATCCTTTGCTCTAATTGGTCAATCAGGTTATGATTTTATTAAGACTGATTGACAGAAAATCATACAAAGACAGAACTTCACACTGTGTTATTCTCTGAATGTAATGTTTACATAAGATTAACAAGAAATAACATGTTTGCCACTTACATCCAGTACTTTTATGTATTTGAACGATGTGTATTTATGTCGGCAATTGAATCGATGTATGTTAATGTCGGGACTTATGGCAAACTAGGCGTTACCATAGGAGCTGCAGAAATAGGAGAGAACTGTAGATAAGACCAAAAAGGATATTGCCCTGTTGTACGAGATGAACATATCTGGCCACTAGAATGCTTACGCTATATGACACAGCTTTTTTTAAATGAATAGTTCAGTGAATTTTCATACTCGTGCATAAAATAAAAACGAATGTCTTGGAAGTGCAACTATGAGAATCGATGGGTGTAGCCAGGAGGGGAAGTAGCCAGGAAGGGGAGTAGCCAGGAGGGGGAGTAGCCAGGAGCGGGAGTAGCCAGGAGCGGGATTAGCCAGGAGGGGAGTAGCCAGGAGGCGGGAGTAGCCTGGAGGGGGAGTAGCCAGGAGCGGGAGTAGCCAGAAGGGGAGTAGCCAAGAGGGGGAGAGCCAGGGGAGGCAGCCAGGAGAGAGTAGCCAGGAGGGGGAGTAGCCAGGAGGGGGAGTAGCCAGGAGGGAGTAGCCAGGAGGGTAGCCAGGAGGAGGAGTAGCCAGGAGGAGGAGTAGCCAGGAGGGGAGGGGAGGGGGTAGCCAGGAGGGGGATTAGCCAGAAGGGGGGAGTAGCCAGGAGGGGAAGTAGCCAGGAGGGGAAGTAGCCAGGAGGGAGAGTAGCCAGGAGGGGGAGTAGCCAGGAGGGAGAGTAGCCAAGAGAGGGAGTAGCCAGGAGGGGGAGTAGCCAGGAGGGGAAGTAGCCAGGAGGGGGAGTAGCCAGGAGGGGGAGTAGCCAGGAGGGAGAGTAGCCAGGAGGGGGAGTAGCCAGGAGGGAGAGTAGCCAGGAGGGGGAGTAGCCAGGATGGGGAGTAGCCAATCAACTGTTGAATTATAATGCTTCAGTCACATTTCAACACATCTTGGGAATCTTTGAAATGTGATAATTCTTACACAAAATAAGATAACAATTTTTTAGACCAATTTCTTTCTTTTATTGTCCCCTTTCTAATAAGAATAAGACATGGAAAATTATAAGAATATTCTTTCAATGTTATTTTATATATTTCTGAATATAAAATTGAGAGGGGACTTAATTCCAAATCAAATTTATGAAACATAAAACAGTCATTTATACCAATATACCCTATAACATTGTTTTATTGATCTTTTATCTCTTAAGTTGTCAGATCGTGCTTAAACAAACCCTTTTTTCATGTCCCATATGACCTATTTCTCATTCTGAAGTAATTTCATACTTTTTTTAAGGCATGAATATGCCACTTCCAACACCCTTACAGAAAATTTAGCTTGCAGTATGCTTGCGACAAGCGAACATTTTTAGCTTGTGCAAGCGTGCTGCAATCACGCAAGAGCTTGCTGCAAGCTTGCAGCAAGCGTGCTGCAAGCTAGTGTTTGGAACAAATACTAGCTTGCACAAGCTAAACATTAATCAGCTTGTACAAGCTAGCATAAAATATTTGTTAGCTTGCAGAAAATTAGGCTAGCTAGCGCAAGCTTGCACATAGTTTTTGCTAGCTTGCACAAGCTAATTTGTTCCAAATACAAGCTTGCAGCATGCTTGCTACAAGCTTGCAGCATGCTTGCACAAGCTAAAAATTGTTAGCTTGTTGCAAGCCTGCTGCAAGCTAATATTTCTGTAAGGGCAATCAAACTAATAACCTAAACATGTTATCAAATTCCTAATTCCGTTAACTGCATGCCTTTGTAAAATATTACAAGATACTGTTCATTTAAAGCCAAATCATTTCAATCTCGAGGTCACTCTGCTCTTATTAAAGCCTGCACCACATGCTAAGGGGTTAATTATAAGACTAGGATAAGAATTTAAGAGCACGTTCTCACTTTAATTTGAGCTCTTAACCAGACCTACTGCAGGTGATCAGATCCGGTGACTTTTTACCGTGAGAATGCTGACCCAATCTAATCATGATCCGGAACAGGCGATCAGATCCACCAATGAAAATTTCAACAAAAAAGTTTGAATGAAAATCGTGTGACTTGCGATCAAGTTAGTTATGCAAATTAAGGGGCCAGTAAAATGCTAATTTAAAAAATGCTAATTTAAAAAAAAGTATGAAATTACTTCAGATGAAGAAATAGGTCATATGGGACATGAAAAAGGGTTTGTTGAGATAAAAGATCAATAAAACAATGTTATAGGGTATATTGGTATAAATGACTGGTTTATGTATCATAAATTTGATTTAGAATTAAGTCCCCTCTTAATTTTTTATATTCAGAAATATATATTTATGAAAAAAATAACATTGAAAGAATATTCTTATAATTTTCCATGTCTTATTCTTATTAGAAAGGGACAATAAAAGAAAGAAATTGGTCTAAAAATTGTTATCTTATTTTGTGTAAGAATTATCACATTTCAAAGATTCCCAAGATGTGTTGAAATGTGACTGAAGCATTATAATTCAACAGTTGATTGGCTACTCCCATCCTGGCTACTCCCCTCCTGGCTACTCTCCCTCCTGGCTACTCCCCTCCTGGCTACTCTCCCTCCTGGCTACCCCCCTGGCTACTCCCCTCCTGGCTACTTCCTCCTGGCTACTCCTCCTGGCTACTCCTCTCTTGGCTACTCTCCCTCCTGGCTACTCCCTCCTGGCTACTCCCCTCCTGGCTACTTCCCCCTGGCTACTTCCCCTCCTGGCTACTCCCCCTTCTGGCTAATCCCCTCCTGGCTACTCCCCCCTGGCTACTCTCCCTCCTGGCTACTCCTCCTCCTGGCTACTCCTCCTCCTGGCTACTCCCTCCTGGCTACTCCCCCTCCTGGCTACTCCCCCCCTGGCTACTCCCCTCCTGGCTACTCTCTCCCTGGCTGCTCTCCCTCTTGGCTACTCCCTCTTGGCTACTCCCCCTTCTGGCTACTCCCGCCTCCTGGCTACTCCTCCAGGCTACTCCCGCTCCTGGCTACTCCCCTCCTGGCTAATCCCGCCCTGGCTACTCCTCCTGGCTACTCCCTCCTGGCTACTCCCTCCTGGCTACTCCCCTCCTGGCTACACCCATCGATTCTCATAATTGCACTTCCAAGACATTTGTTTTTATTTTATGCACAAGTATGAAAATTCACTGGACTATTCCTTTTAAAAAAAGCTGTGTCATATAGCGTAAGCATTCTAGTGGCCAGATATGTTCATCTCGTACAACAGGGCAATATCCTTTTTAATCTCATCTACAGTCCTTTCTTATTTCTGCAGCTCCTATGGTAACGCCTAGTTTGTCATAAGTCCCGACATTAACATACATCGATTCAATTGCCGACATAAATACACATCGTTCAAATACATAAAAGTACTGGATGTAAGTGGCAAACATGTTATTTCTTGTTAATCTTATGTAAACATTACATTCAGAGAATAACACAGTGTGAAGTTCTGTCTTTGTATGATTTTCTGTCAATCAGTCTTAATAAAATTATAACCTGATTGACCAATTAGAGCAAAGGATTCAAGTGAACATTTTTTTTTGTAGTTCTTTTGAGATTGATGTACACCTGCAGGGGGTATTACGATTACGGTCTTAGTACATACTCTATAGTCTCATCATAATTTCTCTCACCCCAAGAGCATGTTTTCATTAGGATAAGAGCCTGTGATCAGATCCGCTGCATATGATCAGATCCGCTGCATATGATTAGATCTGCTGCATGTGATCAGATCCGCTGCATGTGATCAGATCAGCTCATGTGATCAGATCCGCTGCATGTGATCAGATCTGCCAATTTTTCACTGTGAGAACACTCACTGGATCTGACCGCAGTCACTTGATCTTAAACCTCGTTGAGGGTAGGATCACGATCCGAAGTTGGCGATCACGATTCTCAAAAACATGTGTGAACACAGATCCATAACCTGCGATCAAGTAATAAACCCACAAGGATTCTTGGTTACGGTAACAACTCGCTAAAACCTGAAAACATTAGGCTTTAGCAAAACTCATTGTCCATTTCAACCCCCAATAATTTGTTTCGTTCTACCAGCACCTTAATCAACTATTAGGCTACCTCTCAGTACAAATTTCTGTTATTTGTCATTTACACATTAGATGTAAATTGTCACTACTATAGGCCTTGGGGCAGACCAAGGAGGAGGTGGTGGTTATTATTTGAAACTAATGAACTTGGTGATTTCTTGCTCCAACATCTGACTTATATATCCAACCAGGGCGTGGGGGCACAGTCCCCAGTTTTTGTACTGGGGCATGAACCATTTTGCCGGTTAGATTCCATGGGCATCTTTTTTTCAGGAAATCTGCTTCTGTTTTTGTGCAATTTTCTTCATTTTTGGGAAAGTTTAGTCAAATTACCAGAAGTTTCTATCAATTTTTAGGAAATTTCCTTCACTTTTTCTAAAAATTCTGCATTTCTAGAAATCTGCTTCAATTTTTGTGCAATTTCCTTATATTTCTGCAATTTTCGGTGAATTTCCTTCATGTTCAGGAATGTTTTCTTCAATTTGGGAGAAATATTACCAAATTTTACTAATAATTATACAAATTGTTTTGGGACCATGATAAGAGACTCATACAATTTTTGTCATCTCTCCTCCCCACCCCTCCCTTTCCTACGCCATTGAATCCACCACGTGTTATTCACAGAATTCCGTTATAGGGTAAGTGGCATAATGCCACTGAATGCATGTTGGATGGGTGTGAGATGGGCCACTCTGTCCATATTAGCACCCTCCATGTAATATTTAAGACTGTCACTTCCCGGCCGGTTGCATCCTTTTCTTCCCAGATGGCAGGGTAGATTCGGAAAATATTAACATAAATTGAAAAGATAGGTAAAATTAAAGAAAATGTTTTAAAATTAAAGAAAAAGTTGGCATTATATCCCTAAACTTAAATAAAACCTCCAGTAAATAGACCAAATTTCCCCAACAATTTATGAAAATGAATGAAAATTCCAGAAAAATAAAGAAGATTTTCTGCAATGAAGGAAATTTTCTTCACTTCACGAAAAGTGAAAGAGATTTTCGTAAAATTGAAGATTTCTCGAGTAGAAACCCTTGATTGATTTGGCTGAATGTGTTAATTTATCAGTTGTTCTGCTTGTAACCTCATGAAATTTTAATTGTTCTTGCGCCCATGATAGGTGACTCTTCCTATGCTCTTGCCCGTCAGGGATGCTAACGAATGGTGATGGTGGTTATGCTATATGCAATATCCTACTACAACTTGTTTATTTCAAGTGAACAGTTAACCTACATGTACTTAGTAACATTTTGCAGATTTTTCTTTATCAATGACTCTCCTTTCGATTGATGGTTTACTCACCTGCAGTGGGTCTGATCCCAGGCGCTTACTTAAGTGAGAACACATGCCATTGTTTTTTCTAACCAATCATAGTGCTGGTTTATCGTTGGAGGATCATGATCCAGGGATAAGTGAGAACATGGCTCAAGTGTTTGCTGCTTGCCTTTCCTGTCATTTTTTCGAATGTTATGAAAATAAATGTTGCCTGAAGGATTCCAGAAGATGAAAAATGGGTTATCTTGCAAGAGAGCTAGTGCTTAGTAAGTCATTATGGAAGAAAGGAAAGACAAACAGGGAAAGGTGTGTCAGGGTAGACTTAAGTCACTAAAAATATTTTTGTATACCTGGAGGCTTTTGTTACCTGCATAGATTATTGTGTGAACAAGCATATTGCTGAAAGTGCAAGTTCAATATGATTTTCCCACTTTCTGAAATCAAATGAATAATAAAATATTTGCACAAAATGTGATGATAATAAATAAACATGGTGGGAAGGCCTAAATATCATATGCATAATTTACACTGTATAGTTCATCTTAAAAGAGGCATTGATTAAATTAGAGAAATATAATATCAAACTGCCAAGAACCTCTTACTGTCAAATGCATTTGCGTACATTGCCCGCTCCTCACCCTCCCCAGAGCATTCCTCAACTCCATTGCTAAATCTCTTTCACAAAAACTTTCAATTACTTGTGCTTAAGATGATGTTGCATCAGACCTTCATATTCTTAGCACAGTGAGTTTTTAGAAGTTTCTATTTGCACAAATATAACATTCTCTTCAATCAATAAGTTCAAATTGACTATACTCCCTGCTGCAACAACATCAATCAACAAAATGGCCCCATTTTAAAATTCCATTTTGCTATTCCCTTTAGCTCAGAATGACAATAGGCCTATTCCCTTTAGCTCAGAATGACAATAACCCTATTCCCTTTAGCTCAGAATGACAATAACCCTATTCCCTTTAGCTCAGAATGACAATATGCATATTCCCTTCAGTTCAGAATGACAATAGGCCTATTCCCTTTAGCTCAGAATGGCAATAGGCATATTCCCTTTAGCTCAGAATGACAATAGGCCTATTCCCTTTTGCTCAGAATGACAATAACCCTATTCCCTTTAGCTCAGAATGACAATATGCATATTCCCTTTAGCTCAGAATGACAATAGGCCTATTCCCTTTAGTTCAGAATGACAATAGGCTTATTCCCTTTAGCTCAGAATGACAATAGGCATATTCCCTTTAGCTCAGAATGACAATAGGCCTATTCCCTTTAGCTCAGAATGACAATAACCCTATTCCCTTTAGCTCAGAATGACAATAGGCTTATTCCCTTTAGCTCAGAATGACAATAGGTCTATTCCCTTTAGCTCAGTCAGAATGACAATAGGCCTATTCCCTTTAGTTCAGATTGACAATAGGCCTACTCCCATATTTTCAGTGAAACTCATAATGTTTAAATATTACATCTTTACCTTCTTGCCAAGATGTCACTTGGGGGTAAATCAAAGTTATCTTTGTCAGAATAGGATAAGGCTTGTAAATCCTAAAAAATAGTTCTGTTTGCTCTTTCATACACCACAATTTTGTGATTACGAGGCAACCTTCAGAACCTTGGTATTTTCTTTTGTAAATCCATCAAAATATGACCAAAACTTTTTGGAACTTTGCCATAACCCTGGAATATTCCAACAAGAATAGACGAAATCTAAAGAATTACAAAAAAATTGAGCTGTTTGCTCGTCACAAAACACCAGGTTTGATAGTATTCAAAATTGATCAAACTTTGATCAGTCATAACTCACAAACTGATTTTTTTTTTTTTTTATACTCATCTGATCTGCTCAGATTTTAATATTTTTTCAACCAATATAGAATTTGCTACAAACCTTCAAGTACTCATCCCTATAATCTAATTATGCTATACAAGACATTCTTCCATGTAAAGACCAAATCAAGAACAGCTCACATTAATCCAAATCTGTCACAGTAATTCTCAAGATAAACTGAACAGAGTACAGAAATATTAAACCCAATACCAAAATTTATCATTTACTTGGAAGTAACAAAGCTTTAGTTTCATCAATGGAATTCAATCGGATCATACCACCAGAGAGTTGTTTTTATGCTGGTGGAGGATGTCTTTCAGGTTGAATGTTTTTAACTATGTAACTAAAACTTTCTGTTTACAAGGAACAAAACATTTACATAAGAAGAGTGAATTAATACATGGCATGCTCCTCACGTACCCTCTCTTGTGTTTTGCAAAAATGGTTACGGCAAAGAGTCAATTTTACTTAAATACATCAGTAACTTAGGAACTGGGGAATGAAGGTTTGACAAATTAATTTTGAAGAGCCATGCTAAGATTCCCTTCACATCTTTTTTTTTTTTTCATATTCCAAAGGGATGATTTTCAGGAAATTTCCTTCATTTTCATAAATTTGTCTCAAGTTTCAAGAAATTCCTTCACTTTCTAAAAATTTCCTTCAATTTTCAAAAAAAAAATTCCATAAATTTACAAAATGTTCTTTCTTCCACCCTCCTTTACAAAGTGTGTGGATATAAGAGGCTTGTATACATTTGTATGTTTTTTTGGATAGAAATCAAATCTTCCCCCTCCCTCCACCCCCTTCTCCCTCCAATGTTAAATATCTTCCTATCCCGCTGTACATACATACAAGCAATTTCTCAATATCAAGCTATTAACAATCAAATGATTGCAAACATACAAATGTATTATTTCTTGTGGTTTAAGAGCATGGGTCTTTTGAATGTGAGAGTTAGAGGGATCAGCACCCCTATGCATTTAAAGATTTTCAAAAAAAAAATTAAGACTCACCTCATGAATTCTGCTTTTAATGATTCTGGATAGGTTTTTTTTTTTGTGCTTTTGTTGTTTATTTGTTTGTTTGTTTTTATCTTACTTGTGCCTTGAGCGCTCTTCAGAGTGGATATGTGCGCATTATAAATCATTTGTATTATTATTATTATTATTATTGTTAAATATTTCTGAAATCTAATGGGGTTCTCTTGCATTCACCTTGGAAAGAACAGGAGAATGCAAAAGATTTCAGATTTATAATGCATTTCAACATGTACTTCAACAAACTTCCAAGTACCCCAAGAAAGATGGCAGCAGGTCCCATTTCTGATCATGATCCCCCGACATTATCCCTCCCTAAATCCATCAGTGCTTAGCAACCCTTGAGAAACCCTTCCTGGTTCCCATCCGACAAGGATTCCCATTAACCCTTATTGACTGAAATCACGTGAAGTATGGGTCCTCTTTCAATTCCTGGTCTGACAAGAGTTACTATTAATTTCTCTTGGACTGAAATTGAGTGAAACATGGGTCCCCTTTCAAGATCCATCCAAAAGGTTTTAATAGAAATCAGATCAACGTTAGCTTCTCTAGTAAAACTCTCATGACATCAATGGAAGTTACGTATGTAATCAGCAATCTGTAGAAAGTGTTCTTCAGATTAGCCTGGCTAATAAATAATGTCACAATAATTTAGCCAGCATTCAGGGCTGCAAAGTGCCACTGCATGCTTGATTGTCGAAGGCACGATAGATGGACAAAGAAAAATTTAAAAGCTTAATAAATAAAAACAAATTATTGATTGAAAAAGAGCCACTGCAATGCCGTGCTATGACCCTAAACATTTGGTCCGAGTAGTCTTGAATCATTTTACATAGTAGCCAGCTAACATAGGTATTGTTAATCTTTTCATGCTACTTCCTCTCAAATTATGCAATGTTTTATTTCCGCAACAAGGAAAAGGGGAAACCCCAAAAATGTTTAATACAAAACTTCCAGATAATCCTATAACATTCAGTCACAATATTTTATTTTCACTGAGAAACATGTATCATGATAATACACAAATGTTTTTGAGTATAAATGGAAAATAGTTTCAGGCCAAGTATCCTCTTAATGTGGATAGAAATATACAATACAATTGAAGGCTTTGGAATTGGTCTAAATATTAGCACATATATTGACAAGAAAATCACTAACCGCAGTAAAAGTGACGTTACTAGAATGTATCAGAATTACCAGATGGATCAAGAAGTTTTTAAGACAAGATTCCCTATTTAAGTACTGATCATTTGCATGATATATTGATATCGAGACCCCTAGCTTGATTTAAAACAAGGCAGGGTGCTAGATTTGTTGAGGGCACAAGTGGAAATAGAAGTGGAAATACTGCACCTTTCGGTGTGGAGTCCAGGGGGACCCTCTTTAGGCTTAAAAGATTATTTCAGTGGTCAAACAAACTTATCTTATATGAAAGAGGGCTTTAAAAGACACAAAATGAAGAAAAAGCATTCAAAAATCATATTCAGTTAAGGAGTTATTTAGTTTAAAGCTCTGTCTTCAATCCAGTATGATATTCCAAATGGGAAACAACTCCTGTTTCCCGATCAAGACAGTCAGACATGCGCAGATTGCACACTGACTGCAATGGTGGTCACGATATTGAAAGCATAGCTTCATGGTAGACTTCTGTTCAGTCGTTTCAGTAATATATGTACCAAGGGAAATATGCATGTATGTACTGTGTACAGCCAGATACTAATCTAGGGAAGTGTTCAGAAACTTAGTACTTACGGCAAGCATGTAGATAGATGCTCCATGCGGTAAGAGATGTGACTCAGCTAATCAACAGGAAAAGAATGTGGTCAGTTCAGCATGAGATTTTGTAAATGGGATTACAAAGATTCTCTATTTGGGACTAAAATAAACCTCCTTGACTTCTGAAAGTGTTGTTTTGTTTTCCATCTGAACAGCTGACAATATTATCAATGTAAAGGCTCTATACTTAGAGTTAAAAAAGAGTTGTCCTTTTTGCTTTTGAATGAAATACTTCAACAAAATGTAATCTGTTTACAGGGGGTCAGTGACAGGGATTGTGATTTATCATTTCTACAGTCCTATGTTTGTTTTATTTTGTTATGTTTATTCATTATTACTGCTATAAAATTTTTTTTTTGGGGTGGGTGGGGGTGGTAGGGCGGTGTGATGGGAATTGGAATTGAGAGATGGTTGGCTTTGAAATTTCCAATTGCATTTTTTGGGTGGGGGGAAGTAAAAGATTAGGGTAGGGTATACATGTTTTAGACTTGGGGTAATGGGATTGAGGGGAGATAGTGATGGGATTTGGCAGATTGATGATGATATTTGAGATTATAATTTTGGGGTGGAGAATGAGATGTGGGGGCAGTGAGAGATTGGGGTGGGGTACCAGTGGGGTTAGTATTTAAGGGAGAGGGTATATAACTGAGATTGGGGTTTGAGAAGTGAGGTATTATTCAGATTTGATGGTAGCCACCGACCTCCCCCCACAACCTCACCCCCCCTCCCCCCTCTCCCACATATTCCTTTTTGTTCCCTATGACTTTCACATTCAACTTCCAACAATTCCCTGAATAAGATAATTCAACATTTTCACAAGCCTGGTCCAAAGAAACAGTATTGGTTTAATAAACTATAACCTTATGACAATGAAAACAAAATGTTCTCGCTCTAATGTCTGTCTAATACACCCACCTACCACACATAAGCTTTTCTGAGCTTTCTTGAAAAAGACAGAAATAACCAGGAGAAATGAATGGCAGAAATTATATTATTACTGCTATGTGAGTCTTTAATACACTAAACCTGGTATACATACCAACATCATGCACTGGTACAACAAAGCATGCACTACTAATTGTAGTAACTCCCGAATATGAGTAACTCACACAGATCATCAAGAAATTCAGGTTTGGAAAATGTCATAAAATATTTACTTCCAATTGTCCATGGCAATATCAAAACATTCAAACAACAATGTACTGAAATAGGGAATTGGTGTTTACACGGGTACCCGAAATATCCGGGTACCTGACCGATTGTCTTGTTACCCGCTTCCAAAAATACAACCCGGGTATAAATTTTTATAATAATACCAATTGCAGACCGTTTCTGTTTCAGAATTGTATGTTAAAAGAATAAATGTTAACTTACAAGAATTATAAAGTGTATATTTTCTTTCTATTCCAACGCAATAAAATAAAATGATCACAAAATATTGTCACAGATCGCAGAAAAGATGTTGAACGAGCGATGTGGCTACATGTAGTAACGTATGTATGTTAGTAGTACTACATGTACTAGTAGCACAAAACTTAAAACTCTCTGAACTTCGCTGTAAACAAAAAAAAAAATATCCAAACCAGTGCGCAACAAGCAGTGTGTGTAGTATGCATATTGCGGTTGTACATTACCAAATTGTTTTAAAAGCGTGTCTGCTTTTTGCTAAAAAAAATTGTAACACTAGTATGAACCAATCACAAGTTGTGTTTAAGTGAAATTGTTACGTGTTATTGAGCATGCACTTAACATAATTGTGGAATCAGTCAGTAATTCCCAGCATAGCGTTAATGAGGTGGATTTGTGTATTTGATATTCCAGAATACCAAGTAACCCATCCCGTGAAATTTTGAGGAAGTGCGTATATTATTATTTGAGGGTATTTTATGAAGACGGGTTAATAAAAGAGACAAGAAACATTTGTATTCTGTTTCTTTATTCACAAAAACAAAGGTACGATTGAAAAACAAGAAATATAACAAGATTTTACAAGGTACACTGTTAGATTTTAATACATATACTACGTTACCTGGATACCCAGCCAATAATGCAGGTCGAAACCCAGTCCAATTTTTGGACTCGATGCAAACACTATAGGGAATGACTGCTGAGAATCTATACTTGCGAAACACATGCAAAGAGAAACCACTCATTTCTTTCCGATTATCCCCAAAACGCCATAACCTCTTAGTTTGCGCTGATAAAAAGGTCACTAAAGGTCACATTAAGTTAACATTATCAACATGTTTATTCAACAAATTTTGACATATTTTGCATTCTAATACTACTTCAAACAAATTGCAAAAAAGTTATTCTAATGGCAATCAATTTTCTCCATAGACTTTGTACAGGGCGCAGCTATCAAGAAGCAATGCATGATGGGCTGTGTATAGCCATTTTCATTTTCTTAATAAATATGCATGTTTCCAGATCGGGAAATACTAAAAGGTTTCCCATTCAGAACCGACATATCTGAACTGTGTACTAAGTCTACTATGGAAGGTTGGTGCCAAGTCCTCACATTCTTAACAATTATTAATGTATTTTGAAGAAAATTAATTTAAGTTCTTTACTATTTGAATTATTTTCCCTCAAACTTTCTTCAGGTGGTAACTTTTAATATAATTATGATAGAATACATTAAGACTTTGAGGAATCTGAGGCTATGACATCACAACTAGTCTGATTTCAGAAAAATAATACAAACTTTAAACTTGGTACTGAATATCAGAGATTTTTGAGTGCTTTCTTCATTTCTCTTGAAAAAAGGGTTTCTCTTCTGAAAGAGCAAAGCTGGTACAGCATAAAATGGTTTCTCTTCTGAAGTGGTACCTCCTTGCTCTGACAAACTTGAGCAGTGAAAATCCCCAAAATTCAAACTACCAATTCCATTATAGGTCTGACCAAAGGGACAAATACAAATTATATTTCCATTCTATAAATGAACTTATTTTCCATTTGGGAATTATGTGCTTCCAAGTTACCAAAAGATAAAGAGTCTCCCACATTATTTGTATACTTTGTCATTCTTTCATTCATCTGTGTTAAAAAGCATAACAAACTGTAGTTCCATGTACATGTACTATGTAAAGATGCATGAACTGTCTCATTTTAGAACTTCCCAACTCACACAGTGGAAAGGGGCATCAGGTCTCAGTGCAGCCATATAACTGGGCTCCAAGGAGAGTCCACATGCCACCACAGCCCCAACATACCATAGTTGGGGCTAGGGGTTAGCAATTTTGACATTTGAAACCTCTAGATGCCCAAATATGGCACTTTCAGGCTTCCCTGGCTGAGAATGGGAAATTATTATTATTATTATTATTTATTTCATTTCATATAGCGCATGCCATAACATGGTTTTCGGCCGCGCTTTTTACAATTAAAATACAAATATAGAAAAAATATATAATCATGTACGTATAAATATCAAAATCGGATAAAGGAAAATACAGTACTCATATCAAAACTACAGTAAAAAGTTGAATATAAAAAGTAATTTGGAAATCGATAAAATGGTTTAGAAAAATATTACTTTGTATAAATGGTAAATATAGTTTAGATTCCTATTTTGGTGGCTATCTGAAGGGAACTCCAAAAACTTGGCAATATGCAAGTCATAAGAAAATGAATCAAATTTATTATCATTATTTAAAATCTTGTTCTCCAACAGCTTTTAGATGGCCTTCAGATTGAAAAGGCCAAATTCATTGTCGAGAGGGTCCAATAAGATTCCATTTATATTTTTCAGGATTTTTCCCATCTTGGAACCATTTTTTGTTTACTTTTTTTTTTTTAGGGAACCTGATGATCCTTCTCCAGGGTTGCCCCTTGAGGTTGGGCCTGGGAAAATTTGCTCCCCTCTGCAGTACTGATTTTACCCCAAAAACATCACCCTGAATTCTCCAAAGATGATCATTTTTTTTGTTTTATATTTTGCATTTGACAGACATATCAAACTAGGGGAAAATACATGGGTGGTTACACATGTCATGACCTACAAAATATTCTACCTCAGGTGAGCAAAATATGATTTATGTTTGCCTGACATGACTTCCTTTACAAAGAAGTCCACCAGTGATAACAATATACAAAAATTATATTTAAAACAAGTTTTATTTATTTATAAAGGAAGATATGTTTATGGTGATAAAACTTTTCAAAAGCTGACATATTCAGTTGAAGGTTCAAAGCAGGGGTGGTACTCAGGAGGTCTGTTACTACTGGGTGATAAAACTGTTAGGTGTCAAAATGAGGTTGATGGAAACATCTTTATCTGTCAGAGATTTCGCACGGAAATAAAATTTGGACAAATATAACACTTTATCAGATTTGATTTTGCACCTGATGTGGATCAGACAGGGTGGTCAAGGATGATATGAAGTTTCAGTCAAATATTCCAATTAAATTCAAAGATAAAAAAATGATTCTTTACAAATAATCATTTCTAAAAAAAAAATTTCCAGTATGATTACAGGTGAAAAAGAGGAAATATCAAATTACTTTCTATGATATCTGAAGGGAGGAAACTTGTTCTATCATATTTCTGGCAAATCTTTTTGCTAAAAATGAGCAACTTTATGAGAATTCACCACATGGGATTGAGGAAATCAGAATAAGACTATGACATCAATAATGCTGTGGTATTGCCTGAATTAAAAAATTATATCAGTGGTCTGACATGTTTATAGTATTTGATAGAGGGCAATCCCACAAAATCTATGAAAATATGTTTTAAAAAATTGGGAATCTCAGGAAGGGCAACCGGGCAGTGCCCCCCTCCCATTGGCATAAGATGGAAATATAATTATATATATATTATATATATATACATATATATGATATATATGTATATAATATATATATAAATATATATATATATATATATATATATATATATATATATATATATATATATATATATATATATATATATATATATATATATATATATATATATATATATATATATATATATATATATGATTCTGCTTCACTGCAAAACCGGTATGTGGCTTCAACTCCAAATGAATGACCTATTGTAGTGTAATAGTAGCTTGTTGCTGGCAAGTGAACCATGGAGAAGCTCTCAGGCTAAAAAGTGTGGATTATACCTGTGTTGTGTTGAGTGTAATAAGAGCTGAATTGCTAGCAAGTGAACTGTGATGATGCTCTTGGGTTGGAAGATGTCGATTACCCCTGATTTTTAGGAAATCAAGGAGTGTCGGGTTGGAGGGGTTCAATGGACAAAAGTTCTTAATGCCATTGATTTGTGGGGTCACTTCAAAATGCATTAAACTGCTAAAAGTAATAAATGAGCATGTGGTCGTTTGATTAGGGTATACCAGTTTGCCAAAAGAGAAAAATGATGTATTGCTGGCTACCATACAATGGTCGAAACTGGAGCAACCATCACCATCAATTGTATCAATATTCTTAAAAAGTCATCAGTTTCACATAAAAACTCTCATTAAAATTAACTTACCACACATTCCCCTGACAGACACAGGTCTCTAGAACCTTTTCTACATTCTGTGCCATCCAGTACTTTGTGTGACGATCGTGTTATATTTGTTCCTACAGCTCGACATACTAATGTGCATTCATATTTGTGAGGTAACGGGCTAACTGGTACCCAGTCATAGGTTCTCTCACCCAGTTCTGCTTCTTTGTAGAAATCACACTGGAAGGTACGATAATCTTCTTGTCCTTCTGGACAAGGCTGGTACAAAAAAAAAAAAAAAGTAGAAAATTGAAATAAACATGCTGCGTAACATGCACCTCGTTTTTAAACAAAGCATCTTTGGACTAAGACTTCTGATAGAAGATAGCAACACTTTAAAGTTGGAAAAGGGGGCTTTGAAAATTATATCTAGTGTGTATAGTTCTACAATCTCAGCCACATCCCCAGGTTGGTTTTTGTATTACACCCATACTTCTCCTGATGCCATCATTTTTCATATTTTTTGTGGATACTCAACCAACTTTTTGTTGCAAAATATTTCAGGTAGGACCGAATTTCAATTTCACACCAACAACCTGTTCTAAATTATTGATCAAATTAATGATCATCTATAACCTTTAATGCAATTATACAGTAATTAAGGACTGCAAAAAAACCAAAAAACACTTTAAGCAAAGTGGATGTGAGGGAGCCATTTTTAACTGGATATAAAGGGAGGAGTTTTGTATTAATAAAATTTGCCAGGGCAGGAGGGCTACCTAGTCTCCCCACACACACTTCTAAGTTGGAGTCTTAAATGGTGATCATTTCCCTATATTTCACACTTACTTAATATATATTGTGAATTATTCCAATTTCCATAATCTAATTTTGAAGTCTGCATCAGATGACAGCTTCATCCTTCAGGACAAGACCCTGCCTCAACTTACTTGTATGTTGCACGTCTTATAATGAGTGGCTGACCCTTGACATACTTCAGTACTGCAAATTCTTATCTGTCGTGAGACACCTCCCCCGCAGCTGCGTGAACAGTTTGTCCAGGGCCCCCAGTCCAGCCAATTATAATCAAAAGCATCACTACCCTCCTGTAAAAGAAACAAATATCAAAATAGGTTAATGATGGCTTGACTGAATGATTAGAATTGCTTAGCTTGTAATCACATAAGAGGAAGTGAGAACTGTTTATTTCAGTCTCTCATATATTTGAATACACTCTTCTTGTATGTAAATATGACAGTAATAACAATCTTTTATCAAAAATTCAATTTAATTGCAATTAGGTACAGAATGTCACTTTGCATCTGCTTCCAGTCGTTTCTCAAAAATTGGCTAGAACTATTACTAAAAAAAAAAAGATTGTTTGGCATTTAATCATCTATAATCCACTTATTGTGCAATAAAATGAACATGCTTGATCATACCTAATATATATATATATATATATATATATATATATATATATATATATATATATATATATATATATATATATATATATATATATATATATATATATATATATATATATATATATATATATATATATATATATATATATATATATATATATATATATGTATATATATATATATATATATATATATATATATATATACATATATATATATATATATATATATATATATATGTATATTTCATATATTATATATATATATATATATATATATATATATATATATATTATATATGTATATATATATATATATATATATATATATATATATATAAATATATATATATATATATATATATATATATATATACATATATATATATATATATATATATATATATATATATATATATCCTTCCATGGGCAGGATTTACTGACCAAAAGTGTGTGTGTGTGTGGAAAGGGGGGAGGGGGTTGAAGAGGGGTAAAGTCAAAAGTGGAGGGGAAGAGACATAAAATAAATTCACCATACAAAAGATATACATTAGGAAAATGTCTCCCTTGCTCTCCCCATATCCCACATACTGTATGTATCTTTCCATGCATTATCAGTGATGATATCTAGTTAAAAACAAAAACCAAGAAATTCCAAAATTTTCTTGTCTGGAGCAAAAAAAACCATAGCCCATTTAGCAAAAATACTGCACAATATTTAACCCACTTCAGGACTGCATTAAGATACATCACCTTAAACTCAGTCAACAACCCGGGGGCTTCCATATGTGAGGTATATAAACATGTGCCACCCGAGCAGTTGCCTTTTTTCAAAATTTTCGTAGTGCAGGTATCAAAATCTAATCTCTCATACTGCAAGTCTCAAACAAGTGCATATTTTTATACTGCAGGTCTCAATAATCATATAATTTTGTACTGCAGGTCTCAATAATCATATAATTTTGTACTGCATGTATCAGAAATCACTTATTTTCATACTGCAGGTATCAAAATCATATATTGTCATAAATACTGCAGTCCAATTTTGAAATTCTGGGCGGCACATACCTACCACTTCAGTATGGAAGTCTCCCAACCGACTCCCCTCAGGGTTAACAACAGAAGACAATGTCACATTCAAACTTGAAATTAACAACAAAATTGACTAATACAAGTGAAAGACCTTAAATTATACAACTACCTGGTGCAAAAATGTCAACAAGCCCATCCACATACCTTGGCTTGCAAAACATTCAACATGTTGGATCATCACCTACTGTTTTGTTGAATGTTCAGTTTTGTTCCAACTTTGGAATCTTATACAAAATGTCGACTTTGACTTTTGACTTTCTATTCAAATACCCCCAACCTTTTCATACCTACCCTAATCCTTTACATATTATTTACTTGACAACAAAAATTCTTATTAAAGTGGAATACAATACTTTTAATAAAATATTTATTTATTTCTAAGAAAATAATTGTTCATTTTTTCTTATTAAAAAGTATTAGATCATACCTACATGAGCAGTCACTTTTCAAGACATTAATGGAATCTTTGAATTACAACCACTCCTAAACAGAATAAGATCTAACCATGGTTTTCTCACCAGTTTCCTTCTATAATAGTCCTATATCATAAAATTGCAAATGAAAATTCACCAGCTTATTCATTTAAATTCTTAAAGGAGACATAAAGTCTGATACAATCATTATTTCATATGATAGAGGATACAAATCTTAACCAACTGCCAAACACAGCAAGTCAAAATCTTATTCCTATCTCAAGTTATTCATGTTTGAAATTGACACATGGGGGCTGCCATTTTGTTCAATTCTGTATTTAAATATTGTGCATGATTACATAATTTCCCCAATAGGGACATAAGGATTATAATGTATTTTTTTATAAATGTGATTAAAGTTTTTATTCCAAAATAATGTGATGCAAAGTTTTAACAGCATGTTTTGATAATTTCATGTAAACTAAAAATGTCCTTGACTCTTACAAAAAGCAATTTTTCATCAGCTAGAAAACTAAGGTAGATTAAATAAAATAAGGTAGATTATAAAGAAATACAAAGCATTCCAACATCCTGCTGGGCTGATGACATTATATTCTGCATGTTTTGAAATTAAAATGGCAGCTCCCATGGTACTATTTAGTAGTGGTATTAAAGTTTTTAATAATTACAAAAAATGTCTTAGATTGCTTCAGGAGTTATGAAACTTGGTCAGTACATTTGTTATTTTCAATTCTATCAATAAATAAGGATTATTATGTAAGACTTTATGTCTCCTTTATATGAAAGTGTAGAGGCAATGTTGCCTAAATTGCTTTAAAATCAATTAAGAAGCAACCTAGTAGCAGAAAACTTTATTAAAATATTAAACATGGACCATTTTAGAATGTTTTTAAATCTCAGGCATATAAATTTGCACATCTTCTGTAAATTTTGAGATGTAATACAGGTGGTGGTGACCTTGGCATTTTCTGTTGTAAAACATTTCTTTTTGAAATGTCTATCATAATTCATTAAAGTGGTGCAGCAAATTCTGCCCAAAAGAGTTTTAATCTTTGCCATGCCACCAATACAATATTAGCAGGAATTGACTCAGACTTACCCATCATTTTCAGTAAATAGATTGTATGATACAACTTCCAATATAAGAAAATATGTGTGTCAAGCAAAGTCAGGCAGCATGAAAAATTTACAATAACTTTAAAGCAAAATTATGCGAAACAATATTGCTTAACGTATGACAAACTAGACATTGGAAACAATAAAAATCCCCTCACTGCTAATAATGCATATTCCAGACTGTCCCACATTCCATCCCAACCTGTCCCAAATGCCATCCAACGTCTATACTCCATGCAATCACACCTGAAAACCAGATACTGTATGTCATTCCACTACTTGCATGACCCACATGCCATCACAACTGAAATCCAGATGACATCCCACCACATGCCATTTCGCCCTGTCCCACATGTCAACCCACCCTGTTCCACATGCCAACCTGCCCTGTTCCACATGCCAACCCACCCTGTTCCATATGCCAACCCATCCTGTTCCACATGCCAACCCACCCTGTTCTACATGCCAATCCACCCTGTCTAACATTCCAGCACATCCTGACCAACATTCCACTGCACCCTGCCCTACATACAATTCCACCATGTCCCACATGACCTCATCCTAATTCCTTCAGCTACTTTATCATCATTTCATCTTCTACCCCACATTGTGCTTATTGTTTATATTTCTCAAACCCCTAATTTAACATTCTTTAGAAGGGAGGAAACTTTTATTTTTAATTGCTTCTTTATCTTGATTGCTATTCATGTCAAGAATATCAATATCATATCAAAGTCATAAGCCTTTTTTTTCGATCTCAGGTCAAACATATTGCAGCAAATGCACATTATACCTCACCATTAAGTGTGAACAATGCTCTTCACATATACTATATGATCATTTGTTTAGGCTAAATCATCATAACCACTTTAATTCAAGAGATACCACATATACAAATATTTTCATTGCTATGCAAATAGGCTAATTATTATGACACACAATCCCCCAATCATGCTCAACTGAACAGTACCAATGCCCTCTACCACTGAACCAAATAGCAAGTTATTATCTCAGGTTAGATATTTTGTACGCAAGTCTATTGTTATGCAAATATTCTACTTAATACGAACCATTGAGTGTAGACAATGCTCTTCACATATATGATCATTTGTGTAAAACAAAATCCCAACTTCCACTTTAATTTAAGAGATATTATAGATACAATTATTTTCATTTTTATGCAAATAAGCTAATTAGTATGCACACGCAACCCCAAATCTTGCTCATTTGAGCAGTGCCATGTCCTCTACCCCTGTAACAAGTACCAAGTTTTTATCTAAGGTTGAATATTTTATATGAAAGTTTATTGTTATGCAAATAACCTAATTAATATGCACATTACACCTCACCATTAGGTGTAGACAATGGTCTTCACATATATGATCATTTGTGTAATCAAAATCCCCACTCCCACTTTAATCTAATAAATATCATAGATACAAATATTTTCATTGTTATGCAAATAAGCTAATTAGTATATACAGTACACACAACCCCCAATCATGCTTATTTTAAACAGTACCCGTTCCTCTACCCCTGTGCCAAGTAACATGAATGTACATTATTCATAAGTTATGTTATGCGCTCATGAATTTTAAACATTTTGTACGAAAGGCTATTGTTATGCAAATAACCTAATTAATATGCACATTGCAACTCACCATTAAGTGTAGACAATGGTCTTCACATATATGATCATTTGTGCAAACAAAATCCCCACATCCACTTTGATTTAAGAGATATCATAGATACAAATATTTTCATTGTAATGCAAATAACTACTTAGTATGCACACACAACCCCTAATTATGCTCACTTGAACAGTACCCCTACGCCAAGTTACATGAATGTACACCATTCATAACTTAATTTATGAAAACTTTACCCAAAATTTTACCCTGACAAATATTTTCATTGTTATGCAAATAAGTTAATGAGTATGGACACACAACCCTCCAATCATGCTCAATTGATCTGTACCCATGTCCTCTATTCAAGATTTTTGAGAAAAAATGGGTTGAAATAGAGAAAATTAAACAAATGCACAAAGTGTCATAAAAAAAGGATTTTTTTCCCTTCAAAAACGTACTTAAACTTCCAGACTTTTGCCTGAAAACCTGTGAGAAACTGTCAAAGACATCAATGCATCCAATTCCATTCGAATGACTGCCCTTATCATGGCAATATCTTTTTTTGGCAAAATGTGTGCAAAATTTCATAATTGTTAGCTTTTTTGAGATCAATTTTTGACAAAAATCGTAGTTCCTTATCGCAATACAATTGCCCTACATATAATATATCGTTAAAATGGTAATTTCACATATTTTCAATTTAAAAAAAAAAGCAGCTACCCCCTCTTTTTTCACACCAAAATTTAAGTAATAAAACAAGTCCATACTCTACTTATGGGCAGTGAGACATGGGCAGACAATAACGTGAGCAACCTGGGCTCGAATACCGAGCCGCATGGCTTTGTTTTTCACAAGTAATTACAGGGGTAATTATTTTTTGTTTATTTTCATTGCTTTTGCATGTTTTACTTTGAAAAAAAAGATTTAGATTGTATCAATGGAAAGGAAAATTTCACAAAGAATCTAAATACGTAAAAAAAATCCTCCATTTCTATAATTCACAAGAAATAATACAAACTCAAAAAAATTGAGCAATTTTGACCTAATTTTGCCTTGAATTTTCATACTTACGTTGATATTTTCTTTAAATTGAAACTTTTACTGAAAAGTTTATTGTCTTAGCATCATATAAACCAAAAAGTGATAGAAAACAAAAGAAAAGTTGTGAAAATTGATTTTGAAAAAAAAAAGTTCTGAAAAGTTGCAGTCACGTTTTGAACACGCTGGGAATCGAAGGATTAACTTCCAAAAGACACTGTATTAAAAGCAAGAGTCGGCTGCCTTACCTAAACAGTACAAATTGTTCACATAAGAAGTTCATAGAAGTTATCTTTTGCCTATATTTGAGTGATACAGACTTCCATATGGGAATGTTTAACCTCAAAACGTGCATAAGGAAAAAATTCACGGAACTAGCTGTGATGTGTTACGGAAAGCTATAAATAAACATGTAAGGTACTTGGATTGTACCATTATTATGCGGTTTTATCTTAAGAACAAAGTCGTTGAAACGAGTTGAATGCTTTTAGTTGCACACAGTGGAGGCCAAGTTCGTTGATTTTCTTTGAGGGCAAAAATTTTGAGAAATTATGGACAAAAATTATGCCGCATGTAGGATGTAGGCCAAGTAGAATGGAACTTTAGACAATATTTTATGTAACAACTAGCCAGGTCTAATGAACTATCTTTGAAGCAAAACAAATGAAATGAAATTTAATGCACACACAACTTCAGTCCAAACATTTCTTAGACAGTCATAACTGATGAGAAACTTTTTTGAACTCATTTTTCTTAAACAATTGTATGACAAACTGTACTTGTGCTGGATAGAAAACAAATTTTAAGAATGCGGAGATAAGAAAAGATATAAAGAAGTTTTTTCAAGGATACTAAACAGATATTAATTTATACAAATATTTAAATAAATAGCATAGTTAGTAATTTTTTGGTATCACAATCATGCAACGTAATGTTGTCGTTATACCTGGCTCATGCATTTCTTTGTTCCTGATTGTTGTAGATAATAATTCAGCCAAATAGTGTTTTAATTTCTGATAAATACAGTCATATAATAAGAAATATATATCAGTGTTACAAACTATACAAGAAAACTGTGTTAAACATGGAAGAAAATCAGCCAAAATCCAACATTAAAAAACGCTTTATTCACCTCTCATGCACAGCATGTTTACAATACACAAACAACAGGAAACCCTCTGCACACAATAGTACATTCCAGCAGTTTGGGCATGCTAGGATTCCCTCAGAATTAAAATAAAGGGATACATACTGCAAGCAGACGAAAATGTTTTCTCTCATCAATTTCTATTTGTTGCGAAGTTGTTACTCCCAAATACTTTCCTTCCTAATTTACAAAGGTCAGAGTGGCGGTGACCTTGTGATTTTGCTTGCGCTCTCATTAAAAAACAAGGGAAAAAATCATTTTATAGTTTACAAAGTACAATACTTTTTTTTTTAAATAATCAAACAAAAATGGCCTGAAAAGATAGATATGAATTCAAGTTCTCTATACCGTTTTTAATGGAACACAATATTCAGAGACTCTTTAGGTATAACGTTTGAAGTACAAAAGATGTACGATTTTTCAGAGCATTTTGCACAGTTAAGGAGATTATCGCAAGCGTATGAACGAAACATTTCCATATGTTCCCGTTGGGGAAATCCAGACCCCCTCCTGAAGAACTGATTTTCACGCTAACTAATACTGAATTAATGTAACTGGCATATTCTCAATGTTTTACTCTGTACCCTCTCAATCTATTAGCAAATCTAAACTTCACATCTCCAGTGCAATTCCTTATTTGCAGATCTTTTGGGGAAAATATTGACAACCCCCCCCCCCCTCACCCACATGAAAAATGTAAAATAAACAGAAACATCTGGTCACATATGCTTACCTTTCTTTCCCCCATCATGCCTTCTACTGTACATGCAAACATGATTAATCCCATTAAAAATCCCAATGCCAACTTAGCATTCTTCCTCATTATGAAAATTCCCCAACAAAATATTGAAAATTACATCTAAAATTATCCAATCACAAGGTAGAAATCACTGAGTAATAAAATTCAACTCCAGCTTACAAGACCACTCAGATATGAAATGAACTTTTATCTGCCAAGCGTGAAAACATACACATTGATTTGTAGGGAAAGTTTCATTCATCACTAAGCTTCAACTTTCTTTTATTATCCGACTTATATCCAGAACAGTGGTAGACTCCTGAAAAGATTAGAACCACATGACACAACATACCCCAACCTTTGCTCCCCTGGGGTAAAGGACTTACTCACTGGACAGATATATTATGCAAAGTTTGACAATTGATAGGTTTCTTAGTTCTCAGTAGAAACATTGATTTATTGCTGACTGCAGTTTGACTCAAGGGGTGAAAATTGGAATGAGTGTGACATTCCCGTGGGTGAATTAATTCCTATTCATCAGGACAGAGTTATAACAATTTCAGGACTGATTTTTATGACAGATAAAAACATTCTGAGAAAATCAAAAATATTAAATTTCCTTGACCTTTGACCTGAAGTTTAGTTATGCGTTTTTGTTACATGCATTAATTTTATTGTTTTTGTTTTTTAAAAGTGGGAATATTCCAACAGATTTTGAATCACAATAGGACAAAGCTGGGAGATTTTTATGACTGGCTTATTGGAGATACTCCAATCGTTAGCAATTCAGTTACAAGTCTGTATCAAAGAGATGAAGATTCAATAATGCTTGTAAGTTATTAAACATGTGTTACACATTCTATTTCTCCTGTTGTGGCAGAGCAAAATAAAAAATAGGCACAATCTCTTCATGAATATTCAATGAAAATTTCAGCTGCATTTGCATAACTGTTCAAAATAAAAAATAATATATAATTCAATTGGCATGGCATGCTCACTGTTTATCTCATCCAGGAAGCAAAGGCTATCAACTTATCTCCATTCAAATATTGTTTTCCCACATAAAGCAAGTGATGTTTTCAACCAGTGGAATACATTTGAGCCCAAAGAAGAATAAATAAAAGATAATACAACACATCCATCAATATTTATCTCACTGATAAGACACTATTGAAAACTTTTCCACAGAGAAAACTTGTGAAAATAAATGTCCACAACACTTGAAAATATTTTCCAAATCAGGACACCAAAGGCATTGAAGTATTTAAGAACTAAGAACTCACATTCTACTAGATTAGAACTAGGAGTTGATAAGAAGTACTAAGTATGCAACAATGTATGGTAGGTCTGCACTGCCAATCACTTTCGAAGTGGGCGGGCCTTAATTCAATACATGTACATGTCAGAGCATAAAGCTATCAATCAATTTCCTAGTAGGCGGTCCTTGCATTCTTGTTTAAGTCCAAGATCTAATATGATACTTTGCTATTGACCGTTGAGATCTAAAGTGAGTCACCTTTGTGTTTGAAGAGGTATAACTGACATAATCATGAAATATAAATTGCGGCTGAATGAAAGACATTTCTCTTAGAAATCAACCAATGGATTTCTAAAATTCTTTATTGACTATAACTGAAAAAGATTTGCAATATTTTTTAAAACTTTATTTACCTACTAAAACAATTAAATGGTTATGATTTAGACAATGTATTCCTATTACTAAATAGTAAGAATATTTAAAGGGGTTCTCCGTCAAAAAGTGAGGGCGATATTTTTGCCAAGTCAAGGGTATTTCAAACAGCACATCTAAATTTTGGTACTGTTGTTGAAAATTACTAAAGTCTTCGTAACAAATAATTACGATTAATTTGTTGAACTTTTGTTTTCAATACCATCATGAACATGAAAAGTGTGTTCGAGTACCCTTACAGCAATATTAGCTTGCAGCAAGCTAGCAAAAACTATCTGTAAGCTTGCGCAAGCTAGCAAAACTTTTTTGTCTTGCGCAAGCTAACAAATATTTTATGCTAGCTTATGCAAGCTAATGTAAGCTTGTGCAAGTTAGCAAGCTAGTATTTGTTCCAAATACTAGCTTGCGGCACGCTTGCGGCAAGCTTGCGGCACGCTTGCTGCAAGCTTGCGCACGCTTGCTGCAAGCTTGCGGCACGCTTGCTGCAAGCTTCGCGCACGCTTGCTGCAAGCTTGCGCACGCGGCTGCTGCAAGCTTCGGCACGCTTGCTGCACGCCGCACGCTTGCTGCAAGCTTGCGCACGCTTGCTGCACGCCGCGCACGCTTGCTGCACGCCATGCGACGCTTGCTGCACGCTATGGCGACACGCTTGCTGCAGCTTGCGCACGCTTGCTGCACGCTTGCTGCACGCTTGCTGCACGCTTGCTGCACGCTTGCTGCACGCTTGCGACGCTTGCTGCAAGCTTGCGCACGCTTGCTGCAAGCTTGCGCACGCTTGCTGCACGCCATGCACGCTTGCTGCAAGCTTTCGCGCACGCTTGCTGCAAGCTTGCGGCACGCTTGCTGCAAGCTTGCGGCACGCTTGCTGCAAGCTTGCGGCACGCTTGCTGCAAGCTTGCGGCACGCTTGCTGCAAG
Source organism: Chiridota heheva (assembly GCA_020152595.1). Classification (NCBI taxonomy): domain Eukaryota; kingdom Metazoa; phylum Echinodermata; class Holothuroidea; order Apodida; family Chiridotidae; genus Chiridota; species Chiridota heheva. The sequence continues at coordinate 1,976,765 of JAIGNY010001352.1, read as the reverse complement.
CTTGCGGCACGCTTGCTGCAAGCTTGCGGCACGCTTGCTGCAAGCTTGCGGCACGCTTGCTGCAAGCTTGCGCACGCTTGCTGCAAGCTTGCGCACGCTTGCTGCAAGCTTGCGACGCTTGCTGCAAGCTTGCGCACGCTTGCTGGAAGCTTGCAGCATGCTTGCTGGAAGCTTGCAGCATGCTTGTGACAAGCTAAAATTTCTGTAAGGGTATATTCTTGTGTTCAAATACAGTATATCCTCACTTTTCGGCCACCAACTACTTTTAAGTCTAAACAAAAACTGGACACTTAAAAGTTTATTCATGGATTTCCAAGCAGTAAGTCATTATATTTTCTTCATCAATATTTCCTTATTATCTGAACCATAATCTATAATTTTTTTGAATTTGTGGTCGTGATCTGAAAAAGTTTGAATTAAGTGGTCACAAACACAAAATAATATGAGATCACTCAATCCAGGGCTGTAATCATTAGTGAAGGGGGGAGGGGACATTTTGCCCCAAATTTGAGCAAACTACACAATATGACATTTACATGCTCTAAGAATCTTTTTCTTAGCCTCATTTGAAAAATTTAAAAAAAAATCCATCTTAAAACCAAAACCATTTACAGTAGCTTATCTTAGGAATTTGAAACATAAAACCAGTTAGGCCAGAATAAAACATGTTTGTTTCTTATTTTATTTTCACACGGGTTGGTGGGTAGGAACAAAACAAATTAGTTTGGTAAACGTTTTTAATTCCACTTTTTGACTGAGAAAACTTACCTGCCAAATAGATATAAATAGCTTACAGAAACTTTTATTGCACATTGATGACATTATTAAATGTCAGGATTCTTGAATACAAACTTGAAGAACAAAACATTTACTGTACAGTAGTTTATATCAGGAATTTCAAACATAAACCCAGTAAGGCCTAAATAACCATGTACATATTTGTCCAATTTTATTTTCCCATGGGTCGGTCGGTGGATAGGAACAAACAGTTTGGTAAAAATGTTGTTTCCACTTTTTTACCGAAAAGCTTACCTGCGAAATAGAAAAACGAGTAGGCTACAAAACATTCTCTTTCACTTTGATGACATTATTTAATATCAGGATTCTTGAATATCAACTTAAAACAAGAATGTATTTTTTTAACCTTGCTTAAAAGAACCAAAACATTTACAGTATCTTATCTTAGGAATTTCAAACAGAAACCCATTAAGGCCATGATAAAATACTTGTTTGTGTCCTATTTTTTTTCTCCCATGGGTCGGTGGAATTATTAAATGTCAGGCTTTTATTTTTGGACAGTGTGAAAGAATTACTGATTTGTTTCCAGTTCTAAATATAACTTTTATATAAGCTAATTCCATTGAGCCTTTAGGTTCATTGAGCCGGTGCTTATCACCGGTTTCCATGGCGCAAGCAGATGAGAGTACACAACTCCCCCTGGACAGGATGCCAGTCCATCGTAGATTAAGTCCCCAGCAGTGCTGGTACTCATTTTCACAGCTGAGTGGACTGAAGCAAGTAGAGTAAAGTGTACGTCTTGCTCAAGGACACAATGCAGTGCTCGCGGGGAATCAAAGCTGGTACCTTTCGAATACGAGCTTTGACTCCTTAACCACTGAGCCACAGAACCTCTCAAATATGTCCAGTCCTAAATATAACTTTTCTATATTATATATTATTCTGTCCCCACTTTTGAAAAAATATTATAAGAAAATATTTTAAATCTTATAGCAAACCAAAAACTTCTGTACATATTCTTTTTTGGCCATATGTATTCTGACTGTAACAATTAACTGTCAGCTTCTAAGAATGACAAGCAACAAACAAAGTTTACCACCTTCGGAAACTAATAAAGGCCTTATACCAGGATGATATCCTAATGATCAGATTATTTCTTGGAAATGGACTACAGAATGTCAAAATAATATCAAACTGGACAAAGAAAGTGGATTTGGTCAAGGTCATATAGCCAAATTGTGGTTAAAATATGCACTTGAATTTTGTTTGAGGGCATATCATCACTCTGTTCCCTTCAATGTAATATACAGTAGTCCAATGAAAACAATAATATCAAAATAGAAATCAATTCTTACAAAACTGCTGAAAAGCAACAAACAAAAAAAATCAATTTTTATTTTTTACTATTTTGGGTTAATATTTCTCTATTTGCAAATTAAAAACTTTTATGAAATCTCCATACTTGGGTCAAAATCTGCAATGAGAATACTGACAATATTTTTGATCAAAGTGACAAAATATCATAGAAACCTCATAAAAAGTGACAGGAAAATACCTCAATGATATACCAAGCAATAACAACTGGGACAGATTGATTTTAACACCTTCAGAAATAATGTCTATTTTTATAGAATTTAAAAACAATTCTCCTGGGGAAAACCATAAACATTTAATGTGAAATTTACTGATGACTCAAACTTCAGTTATGAAACTAGCAATTATTTTTAAATCAAGTCCTAAATAAGTCATATAAGGAAATATTTTGTAAAATCAATTTGAATTGTGTTTTTGTTACTGAAGTTTCTTTCTTTTCTTGTTTATTGAATTATTCATATAGTTCTTTGGAACCAGGATTTTCTTGAGGGGGCTAGCCTCCCAATCAGAAAAGTGGAAATTCAAAAATGTATGTAATACTGTATATACAAAACTTTCTAATCACTCCCAGATAGATTTAAAAAATATAAAAAAACCTGGATACCTTCTGGTCACACCCTGTACTGCCATCACGATCTGTTTTAACTGAATATTTCACCATTTATTTCTGTTTAATGGATACTACTTGATAACAAACTTGTCTAGTGCATTTCATAGCAGCATGAACAGACCTAAAAAAGATTCTTCGCAATTTACTTATTCTCTTTATCATGGCATCACCATGGGGAGGTGGTAAGCAGGGGGAATGTAGGGGGAGGGGGGGGCTTAAAGATAATATATCCCCACATATCCTTCCTATCGGCTGAAAAATTGCCAATTTATTTTCATCTTAAGAAATTCAACAAAATATTATTTTATTTTATGACACCAACACTATTATCAGATTAAATCAATATTTTACCAGAAATTTTACTTGAAACAGTTTTCTCATTTAAAAAATGTCAAATTTACAGTAAGTAGCAACAGCAGAACAACACTCCATAGCCAATAAAATCAATCAGTCTTAATTGCAATGAGGAAATACTTGAATGTTTTATTCACATCATGGGTATATCCAAAAACTGGTCAAGATGCAATGTTATCATAAACTTATCAAATGACATAAACTGAGTGGTTTTCATAATTCTGACCCCAGGGCATAGAGGAACAAGCTTATTCAAAGGGCCACCTTAGATTTAAAGGAGTATTCCCATGGATTATCAGTTTTTCTAAAGTATTTTTGAATTTGGACAAAAGTGACTGATTGGCAATATCTGTGATGTCATAGAGACAATTTCAAAAAAACTTCTTTTGTATTTCTTTAAAAATGATTTGGGATTTTTTTCTCATTGAAAATGTGATATACACCAAGAAAAAAACAAAATAAATTCTTGTAAATAATATATTCCACCCTATCTCTATAATGAACCAAAACTGCTGTTCGATAATGTAAAAAAAGTGTAATTAAATTTATAAGAAATACATAAGAACTGTGCTGGAATTGCCTTGATGACATCACCAAGCTAAAGGACAAACTGTATGAGGTGTTTTTAAGAACATTTTTCTACTCTTCAAATTGTTATAACTTCTAAACAGTATAAGATATTAACATAGTTTTTCCACCACTTTGTTTCTATAAATTTTCTCTATCATATATGAAAAAATGAAAATCCATGGGAATATTCCTTTAAGCTGAATACAAGGTTATCTTTAAAAGAATGACATGAAACTTGAATGAGGATTTCTAAAGCCATGTAAAGAAGCAATGTCCCAAAGTAACCTCATATAAATGGCACTGAAATGTTCACAATGGAATCTGTGGGGACTGAACAGTTATTATCATTGAATGCAAACAATTCAAAATTTACATTTGTTGAAAAGATTTTTCTTTTATAATTCCAGCTTCAAGAGAAACACCACTTTCACAAAGGAGTAGACTGTCTGGGCAACAGACAGAACAGGTCTAGGGAGATTTATATCAGGGATGTCCCATAATCTCTTCCTTTGCACCTATTTTATTACCAAGGATTGATGATTGGATATGATGAGGGAGCACCAGAAAAACACTTTTTCACTTGTTGAGCCGTTGGAAATGAGTTATTCTTTGAGAAATCAAGTATTTTGTGATGTCAAATTCTGTGATGTCACACCATATACTAGCTCTGCTACTATTATATCAAAATTTGAAGAAAAACCCAAAATAATGCAGCCGCCCTCAATTTGAAATATAAAAAATATATCAACAAGCGTTTCGAAAGTCAGACTTTAAATGGGTATAGTTCATCATTATGGGCATTATAGTAAGTTAAGCAAAATCAGGGCATGGGTGTATTCAAAAGACTTATCAAGCAGTCAAGGGAGATGCTCTGATGAAGCAGTAATGGACGTTGTGAGTGGGTAAACTTGATCAAAAAATGTTGATATTTTACAAGAAATATTGAAAAACAAAAATTAATAAAATGAGAACAATAATATACAAAATTAAATATTTGGATGAGGGTTCTGGAAAATTCTTTTACATACATCTTATAAAAACAGTTTAAAACTTGATCACTTTTTTGTTCCATCAAAAGCAAACTTGGTAAAGCTGAAAATCCACTTAGAATTTTGCCCCAATCCCTTAAGGGGTGGGGGCAAAGGGGCTGAGTTTCCCCTCCAAAACATCCCTGGATCAGGGAGCTGTGTTTCAGCCCCCTGGTTGCATTGCATAAGGAATATCTCTAAATGTTGATCCCTCTAACTACAAAATTATGCTTAAGAGCAACTTAAACTTAACTTAACGTAATTTAACTTAAAGTCACAAAACTCACAAAAATTGCACAAAGTTCAAAACATTTCCTCGAAGGATTGAGCTAAATAAAGCTGATAGGCTACATTTGGTCAAAGAAAATTTTACCTTACCTTTTGTATTCATATGCATGGTGAGTCGTAGTCACTAGGGGAGGGGGGGCCCTCTCCCACAACTGCTCATAAGAGCAAAATGTTGGGCACATCTGCACATAGGCCTTAATTGGCATGTACTGTTTAGGTGGAAGATAAACTGATAAAGTTCATCGAGTTGATTAATTTGATGGTATGTAATATATCAATGATTTCTCAGACTGTCAGAGGCAATGGCTCAGGCAGAGCACATATATGTATGAATGATATAACTCAATCAGGAATCAAGGGACAAAACTGTAAAAGGTGCCCTCCCCCCTCCCCGAGGCCCTGTGTTTCTCATGAATCATCATTTTGATAGCAGGAAATTACTCAAAATCATGTCCAATCCAGGAATGAAGCCTTGCGTTTCTGATGACTTTGGCAGTAGAAAATGGTGTCAAATCTACGGACCCAAAGCCCCCTGGAAGCCCTGCATTTTCATGACTTGGATAGGAGAAAATTGATTACAATCAAGGGGAAGCCTTGCGTTTCAAGCCCTGATAGGCACCCAGAGGGCAAAGCTCCCAAAAGATCTGCGTTTCTTGTGATTTATAGCACAACATTTCTTAATATTGTGTTAAGTCCAGGAATGAAGCCCTGCATTTCTCGTGCTTTTGGTAGCAGAAAATTGCTTTAAATTGTTGTCAAATCTAGGGTTGAAGCCCCTGGAAGCCCTGCATTTTGCATGCTTTTAGTAGTAGGAAATTCCTTCAATTTGTTGACAAATCTAGGGGGTGAGGCCCCTAGAGCCCTGTTTTTTTTATAGTGATTTTGCATTTAACATCATGGTAGCTCTAATCATTGGTTCTTTTATTCTCTGTGCTGTATACCATATACATTACTTATTTGTACTTTGGAAACATATGCTTTGTAGTTTTCTAAGTGAGAGAAAGCTTTGTGTCAGAAGAGACATTTGAAAGTTAAATCATTTGATGTCTTTTTTTTTAAAGGCATGTTACTGATACATTTCATTCCCAGCAAAAACCATGAAAAAAGTTTCCTGATAGAGTGAGTTTTACATTTCTTCCAAGCCATGGCAAAATATTAAATCTTCACTCATAATTTTGCCCAAGACAAACTGAAACTCTGCTAGCCACTGAAATTCAGTCATCTACTGTAAACAAAGTATCTCAATATATTTGCAATTAGTTCTAAGAAATTTTCAATTGCCGAATCTTATCACTAAAGTATTTAATTAGCCAATGGTGGTCTTAGTTTTCAAGCCAAGTTTTAAACTTATTAATTCACAATCAAGTTTTTGTAGTCATAGTCAGTGACGTAGCTAGACTTTTTGCAGGGGGCCAAACCATAAAATGAATCCAAGCTTTTGACTTTGCCACCTCCAACTCGACCACTTTCGGTAAGCAAATCCCGCCCATGTAATTAATTAACAAATCAATTAATTAAAAAAGAAACAATGCAACAAGGAGTAGTTCCCCCATTTGTAAGTCAGCTTTTATCTGTATATTTCAAGAGAGTTATAATGACCTTCGCAAGGCTCTTAAAAACAAAATTTATTTCTAGAAAAACACAGAAATTACTTTTATTTATAATTGATAATTATTCCATTTATTATATTTGATAGTTAAAGAACCAAGGTAAAGAAATTTGATGTACACATAAAAATTGCTTTTTGTAATGAAGTATTACAATAGTCATTAGGGTAATATAATAGTTTTGTGTGACCTGTGACTAATACTAAATAAAAATAAATTTTGCATTATTCTTTAAATATATTAAGTTCTAATTAATATCCTTATATTTAAACACATCTAAAACTTTAATATCTATTCCACTAAGCTAGTTTTTAAAGTAAAGAATTACATCAGTGATCAAGCATGTCCATCTTGAAAGAGGACTTCAAAAGAAATACAATAATGGAGACAGCATTCAATAATCTTATTATGTTAAGGAGATATCTAAGCTGTTGAAGTTTGGTATAATGCATGTAGAAACGACTGAAATCAGACTAGTCATGATGTCATAGCCTCAGATTCCTTAAAATCTTTATGTATTCTATCATAATTTGTCCTGCGATTTTGTGGATTCAAATTCATGGGATATGTCAAAAAAGCAGTAAAACTGAATCTAGGAAGAGTATTTATAATATACCACCTGAAGAAAGCTCGAGGAAAAATAATTTAACCTTTACTCTACTCTACCACGCGGCGATATTATCGCCGTTTTGGGTGCCCAGTCTTTGACTCCACCTCACTTTCCAGGCGCATTTTCAAAAAAGTGCCGGTAGAGTAAGGATTAATCAACCCGCGACAAGTGCGCCAACTCAAAAATATATGCAGTATGGACCCGGTGGGCAGCCCAGCGAGTCACTGAAGCGGAACGAGCCCAACTCTGCTGCTTGAAAGACCAAGGACCCTTCAATAATTAGCCTGTGATTAACCCTTACTCTACCACGAGGAGATATTATCGCCATTTTGGGTGCCCCGTCTTTGACTCCGCCTCCCAGGTGCATTTTCAAAAAATGCTGGTAGAGTAAGGTTTAAATAGTGAAAAAATTAAATGAATTCTCCTTAAATACATTAACCATTGTTAAGAATGTGAGGATGAAGATGCCAACTTTCCATAGTATATCTACACAAATAAAACAAGAGCTTCAAACGTGGATATCTCCTTAACAAAATAAGATTTTTAAACGCTTTGTGCACCATTTTGTTTCTTTTAAAGTCCTCTTTCATATAATATAAGATGACATGCTTGACCAAGCTTGACATGCTTGACCAATGAACTAATCCTTTAAGGATTTGGTAAAGATTAAAAAAGTCTTTGCCAGAATTTGCAGCTTTTTTGCAAAGAATAATAGATGATTAAAGGAAAAATGATTTACATAAGACATTAAAGAGCAGTCTGCCACACCACAAATATGTTGCTTTTTGATTAAAGTGTTCCATTTCATCCAATGCGAAACAAGAAAAATACAAACCAACAATACAAATCAAGGGCAGCGTGACATATTTATGATTAGGGGGGGGGTAAAATTGTTGATACTTATTATTACGTATAGATGATGTGCCGCCTTGGCGGCACTGCGCAAGCATGTGCCCATAAGGCATGGGACCCGGGGTCAGCCTAGGGTCCTGTTATAGAGGGCGAAGCCCCGATAGGGTTACAGAGGGCAAAGCCCTGGGAACTGTTGAATTTGGGGCATTTTAAAGTCCACAAATCTGCTTATATTCGATGAAAATTTGGAATGTTTGGGGTGGAAATATTACACGTTTTTATTTTTTTTGCAAATAATAATATGTACATAACACATATCTATCGATTTCCTGTATGCATGTATGTAGTTTCACCCAGGGCTCAGGATAGCAGCATGCAACATGCAAAAGCACAGGCCATATTTTCTACCAGCAGGTGATAAATACCATCGCCTGCTATTAGAAAAAATTTAATAGCAGGTCAAAAGTAGTCCAAAAATCAGAATGACCTGGACTTTTGCATGTATTTCTTTATTTTCTGATGAAATTGTTTGATTAAAAAATATATTTATAAGATATGAATAGAAACAAAAATAGCAGGAAAATTAAAAAAACAGCTGAAAATAAAAAAGAAGCAGAAGAAGAAAAAAATTGACCTGCTACTAAAAAATTAAAAAGATAGCAGGTGATTAAAGGTTCCAATCACTAACCCTGGTTTCACCCAATCCGAGTCAATAAAGTAATATTACAATGTAAATTGTTATGAAGATTTTCAGGCTCTCTGTGAACACTACAGATATCACAGATGCACCACATCATCACAGAGTCATAATTGAGACCCTAATTGTTCTACACACCTTTGGAACCATAACCTCAACTTGACATTTGACAGACAAACAGTACAAATTGCAATTTTCACTTCAACATATTTTTCACATTTAATCATTTTTGTTGAAAATATTGCAGTCTTTGCAAAATCCATAAGATAGTTAATTCTGACATGCTAGATTATTATACCTTATCAAATTGGACACCCAAATAGAACAAACAAAAAGATGAGCAGCAAAATTATAAAACAATCGAGGTCTTTAAGAGCTCATTAAGTCATTAACCCCCTACACACAGGCCACACATTATACTAGGGCATGTTTACCTTAACTATAATTAAATGCATTACTTTGATCATTATCGGGTGTGTGGAGAGTCAATTAGGAGCCACTGGTAATTTTTAAACGCTCAATATCTCATTTTCATTCAGGCATTATTTGGTGAGTAATTAGGAACTTCGTTAGGACTATAAACGAAGTTAATACAAACATTTTAATGAAAAAATAATACTGGTCTCTCTTGATAATTGTTGTAAGTTGACGCCAAAGAATAGTTACAATAACAGTTTCAGACTTTTTGTGGTATCACCCATTAACCCCCACTAGGTCACCTTGAAATGAATTTGTTAGTGACAGCATGCATGCATTATTAAAAGTCCAGGGAGAACAGGGAAGGAGGGGGCTGAATATGTGGATGGTGACTATGATTATGCTAAAGAAACTATTGGAAGCGATTCTGGGAGACCAGGAGGTGGAGCCCCCCTCTGGAAGCCTATAATGTTGGCACTTTATAGGTACAAAATTGTCAATCTTCATACTTAGTTTTAATTTTCATCATGTTATGTTTTTAATACAAAAAGTGAGGTCTAAAATCCCTGAGCACCCTCCCTGTTTCCAGTATCCCCCAGGGTGTTTCACACAATCTTTTGAAAACTCCCTGATTCAACTAAAAATATGGGCAGTACATAATACAGACCCATAGGTGTATGAAGGGGTATCATTTCTTTTATTTATTTGCTTTATCACAACATTCAAATAATGATTAGCACATAAATATGGCAAAAATACAAAGAGTTGTAGAAGGAAGTGCTCTAACAGTTATGGCTTAAAAAGTGGAACACTCCCTCAAGTTTGATATGATAGCATCTTTATGTTTAACTTACAATTATATACATACAGACATATATATCCCCTTCTGTCTATTAAAAAAAAAAAAAACTAAGGGAAAAAAATACATGTACCCTCAACCAAGAACCTTCAGTCAAAAGAGTATACTAAAGTATAATGGTTAAGAGTTGCTGTCTTAACTGCATGTTCTCCCCAACACCATATTATCCATTGATGCCAGCCATCATTGTGCTTGGTAAAACCAAGTTGTTCAAAAAAGGAAGTGGACTTCTTGTTGTATACCAAATGAAGGAGGCAGGCAATATTTTTCTGCATGAATACGACAACGAGTGAACAAACAATTAAAATGACGGGGTCGTCGCCTACGTATTCCGTTATGATAGTAACAATGCTATCACGAAACGCTTGATATACAACCCGGACGAGAACACAAGTACAACGTACGGACAGACATAACATCGACAACCAAGTCAATATCCACGGCCTTTGATAACCAGTTGTGGTGCACTGACGTGTCTACCCGACCCAGGCTTGAACCCAGGGCCTCGTGGTCTGTAGACATGTATGATAACCGCTACACCACAGTTAGTAGACAAGCGCATAAATACAATTTTGACAGCCCATTAAGAGGCGGCAAATAAACTACAAATTTGATGAACACTGATTTATATTTTCCTCCACATCTCAATGCATGATTAAAATACCAAACTGTTCAATCACCCATAATGAGAAATCAGATTTACACTCTTCTATGGTCAGATGCAAGTCACGTTAATTTCTCCAACTCAAATTGCGGTTCATTCTATTCAGAAATGTGCCGACTTGAGACTTCAAGTTATTGATGACCACAAAGATTCTAGATGGACCAGAACTTTGCATCTGAGATGCTATTCTATCATCATGCAGCTACTTTACATCAACAGAATGCCAGACTTAAATAAACTATCCGTAGACAAGAGAAGATTTCCGCATCCAGCACTAAACTAATATTTAGCAGCTTTGGAGGTTAATGTCTCTATCAAAGAAAAGCTTATTAATGATAGAGCATTAACAGAGGTGATAGAAACAATTTAAACATAATTTGGAAGTCAGAAGCTGAATCAGTCTTCTATTTTGGAACTTAATAGGTTTCATTTGTTAGGTCAGACGTATTCATATTTACGGTTAAGTCTTTCCTCTCTAGCGATTATACAATCTTTGGTAGGACATATGGGAATGTTTGTTTCATATGCATGCGACAATCTCCTTAACTGTGCAAAACGCTCTGGAAAATTGCACATATTTTTCACTTCAAACGTTATACCTTAAGAGTCTCTGAATATTTTGTTCCATTTCAAACAGCATAGAGAACTTGAATTCACTATTTAACGTTTGAGACCATTTTCATTTGATTATTTCAAAAAATAGTACCATACTTTGTAAGCTATAAAATGTGTGTTTGTTTTTTTTTTCAATGAGAGCACAAGCAAAATCACAAAGTTATCGCCGCTTTGACCTTTGTAACTTATGAATGAAAGTATTTGTGAGTCCATTTCACATGGCCTGACAATTAACATATATCTATTTACCAAATACATAAAATCCAATGTGACTGGTGCAAAAAAAGGGTCTGTACTTTCCAACAAATAGAAATAGAGGGTGTCATCTTGTATGTAAACATGCTGTGGAGAGGCAAATAAGTGTTTTTCAATGTCGCATTTTGGCTGATTTTCTTCCATTTTTAATAGTTTTCTTGTATATTTTGTTACACTGAGATATATTTCTTATTATATGACTGTATTCATCAGAAATCAAACCATTATTTAGCTGAAATATTATCCACAACAATCAGGAACAAAGAAATGCAAGAGCGAGGTATAACGACAACGTTAGGTTGCATGATTATGATACCAAAAATTAGGAACTATGCTATTTATTCATCTTTTGTATAAATATCTGTTTATTATATCCTTGAATATACTCCAACCTGCCTAATAATGGTACAATCCAAGTCTTCCCAAGTTTATTTATAGTTTTCCGTCACACATCACATCTAGTTCCATAAATTTTTTCCTTATGCCCGTTTTAAGGTAAAACATTCCCATATGAAACACTTAAAGAATTAGTTCAGTGGTCAAGCATGTCCATCTTATATGAAAGATGAAACATCTTATATGAACAAAATGGTGAACAAAGCATATAAAAATCTTATTCCATTTAAGAGATATTCAAGTTTAAAGCACTGTCTTATGTGTAAAAATGACTGGTGTAGTAAGTCTACTATGGAATGTTGGTGTCTTTATCTTCACATTCCTAACAATTGTAAATGTATTTTAAAGAAAATTTGTTGATTTTATTCACTGTTTAAATTATTTTCCCTCGAACTTTCTTCAGGTGGTACAGTATATTATATATACCCTTCCTAGATTAGGTTTTACTACTTTTTTGACTTTATGATGGTCTTTGAGCCACAAAATATGATAAGAATACGTAAAGACTTTGAGGAATCTGAGGCTATGATATCACAACTAGTCTGATTTCAGTCGTTTTTATGCAAATGATACCAAACTGGTATATAAAAACAATGTGTTTGACACTGAATATAGAATTTGGTTTAAATCACATGCACAAATTTCTGTACTACTTAACAGTAAGCAAAAGTTTACTGTGGTTAAAAGCTAAGGTTTTAGCAACATTTCGGTTCTTGTGTGATAAATAGTACATTGAATTACAAAAGAGAGGAACCTGTGTTGTAAAGTGTGAGCATAAAGACATATCTACTACATTAATATTATGTCTGATTTTGACACCTTAATTATAGAACCGTGGGATATTTTATGATTAATTCTAACTCTTGATCTACTGTATATCTGATTGTACTTTTCAATCAACAGCAAGATATATACCCCCGGCAATGTCAGTCAAATATGAGTCATTGACATATGAAACAGTGACTAACATGTGTGTCATTGTACGAAGTTATCAGAGTCAATTTACTTCTGACCAATTCACTTTGTACAGAGGTGAGTGATTTGGGGTAAGTCATTTCAAAAGAAATGTCAGTCATCTAAGTGACCGAGGGGTGCATCAATGTACGTGACATGTTTTGTCCACCCACCTTGGTGCAATGACTCACCTTGTCCGGGGGTGTAGGGATGCGGAACACAGTTGACAAGTGCATAATTCCCACAACTTTCACTTTTGGAACAAAAACATTCCATTATCAAAGGTTTGCAAAGGGGCAAATTATTTGTGCTTAAAACTTCCATAGAACACCATCACTTCCCTTAATTACTGGCACCTATCAAGGAGTGTGCTATAGGCAAAGGAGTTTCTAACTACATGTCACACTCATTCACCAAAGGCTTATAGGGATTACATGTAAATCTATAACAAACCGCGCCCTAAAACTCAAGTTTCTTGGCTTTCTATTATATTCCTGAAAAACAATGTGTATTTCTATCTATGGAGTTAAGCTATGAAACTCACTGAAGGATAAGCTGAAACAATGTAGTAGTGAAAGGATCTTTAAAAATAAGTATAAATGTGAAATTATGGATGTATATAGAAACATACAAAATTGATATTATTTTTGTTATATATTCATGTGATTAGTTCCATCATTAGTACAATTAGTAACAATTAAATCACTGTTATATTTACAAGACAATATTTTACTGTTGTATTTGTTGTCATTAGTTGTTCTGCTCCTTAAAGTTTCAAATGGTCAGACCCGACCGGATAAATAACCAGGTCGGGTCAGATTTTTCTCTTTATTTTCTTTATTTTGAAAACCTTAGTTGTTGTGGAAGTTGGTGCTGAGTATCATATTAGCAATGGATGAAGTCCTTATTGTGTGGTTATTCTAATTAAGATAAAGTGGTCTCACTATTTGCTACAGTAAGTTTGTGGTTATGATTTGCTGGAACAAATTTTTAAGGAGAAACACAAGTCATGTAATTTAATCTACATATAAGTTTTGAGGAGAGTTATAAAATAAGTTTTGAACTTCTTTCTCTCTCTCTCTTTTCCATTGCAATGTATTAGTAATACTGGTAACAAGGCCAGAAACTTAGGTTTTTTGTTATTTTCAAAATTCAATAAACTTTACTTTTGTTTTGTTTTTGTCACTATTTTGTATATATTGCATAACGTGAAAATAAATGATCATGAAATGAAATATTTAAAAGTCAGATGAAGGCCATAAGGTCTAGCGCCCAATGGGACATGGATGGTTTCTATCAACAGAAGTTGCTCAGAAGTGTGTTACAAATTAATCTACTTATCAGCAAGAATACTGGCAGAGAGTTGAGCAAAATATGTCTTTATTATCAAGTACTTAAAAGTTATTAGAATTTCATCTTCGAACAGAAACTGGAGCAATAGTCATTTTTGTTAAAAGTAAATGCATATTTACTTGGTCGGTGCAACGTAACATCCGGGAGATGACATCATTTTCTGGAGTGAAAACAAACCTTTACGCGATACACGTGGGCAAGTCCGTATGTGTTTACTGTGTGCGGTACGTATGGTATGTAAACAAACACAGCTGATCGCTTTGTTTTCATTCCAAGGCGGGGTGAATGCGCGTGGTTGCTATGCGGTCTGATGACCTCAGGTCACATTTCCGACCAAGTGAATATTGACTGAGAAATAATGTGCATGGGGAACAGAATTTTCCTTTCTATAAATTTGGCTTGCGGCTGCCCAAAAATTATATTAAACAATTTACAAGTAATTAAGTATGACGTTCACAATACAAAACCATATGCATTACTTTGTATCACTGCTATAAAATATTTCATATCACCATACATGAAACAAAACTACAATGGATCTATGTAAATTACCGTCCCTATACTAATTACAACACTCCTTCAGCAAAGGTTACCTGACAAGGACAAGAACAAAAGACAAGTGTGTGCATCAATCTTGAGTTGTATTTGTGTTGTCAATAAAGTGGAATGGTCAAACTCATATTGCCTCTTTGATCCTTATGCTAAATATGCCACTTACTTCATCAAAGGTTACGTGAGACTAACAATAGACAATTTTTTGCATAAAATCCCGAGTTGTATTTGTGTGTCCAATGACATGGAATGGTAAATAACCACTATTAGTTGTTCACATTAAAATGCGGGATTGCGGGATTCCCGCAAAAACGAATGACCCAAAACTAGAATACAGTACATTTTTTGTGCAACTACTTCATACTTTACAGTTGCAATGCTACAGCTTAGGACATAATTGTTGATGGAGGCATAAATTTAATTATAAAACATGCTAAAATGTCGTAAAGTAAAAAGAAAATAAATTTAAATTAAAAAGGTGTTTCTACACCCTGCACTTAAAAACTTTGATGTCAGTTGGCAAAAAGAACAAAAATAGTCCCAGTACAAGCCTCTCACTCTAAATGTCTGATGTTCATGCTGTCAATGGTGCATATGCGATATAAACGTGATGAAATACAACACGTAATAACGCGATAACATAACATAACAAGAATACAGGCTAAGGGTTAGTCACCGCATAAAAAGCCCAAACTAACACCACCACCACCACAAAATGATCATGTCGTCTGGTAGATATCTAGATTGTACAGTGTGTAGTGCATGTGGTGTATAGCGTACAATGATGGGAATGATGTGACTTAATACACAATGTACTGCAGCAAAGTTCAACTTGACTAAATAACGACTCTTTTTAGTTTCAAGCTTTTATTACTGATGAACAATAAAAAGACACAACAAAAGGAAGGCAATGAGGGAGGAATGCCTCTGCTGCAACTAACAAAAGGAAGGCAATGAGGGAGGAATGCCTCTGCTGCAACTAACAAAAGGAAGGCAATGAGGGAGGAATGCCTCTGCTGCAACTAACAAAAGGAAGGCAATGAGGGAGGAATGCCTCTGCTGCAACTAACAAAAGGAAGGCAATGAGGGAGGAATGCCTCTGCTGCAACTAACAAAAGGAAGGCAATGAGGAGGAATGCCTCTGCTGCAACTAACAAAAGGAAGGCAATGAGGAGGAATGCCTCTGCTGCAACTAACAAAAGGAAGGCAATGAGGGAGGAATGCCTCTGCTGCAACTAACAAAAGGAAGGCAATGAGGAAGGAATTTCTCTGCTGCAACTAACAAAAGGAAGGCAACGAGGAAGGAATGCCTCTGCTGCAACTAACAAAGGAAGGCAATAAGGGAGGAATGCCTCTGCTGCAACTAACAAAAGGAAGGCAACGAGGAAGGGATGCCTCTGTTGCAACTAACAAAAGGAAGGCAATGAGGAAGGAATTCCTCTGCTGCAACTAACAAAAGGAAGGCAATGAGGGAGGAATGACTCTGCTGCGACTAACTGACTAAAGATTAAGTCTAGTTTATCTTTGCAGATGGCAGATTCGTATTATTTTTTCAAATGTAAATTTATTCTTATCTATCTACAATTTAAAGACACACAAGCAGTACTTACCTTTAGTTTTGCATATCTATTTAACTTTTCTTTCTCTTTTGCATGCTACATGTATTAACTATGAACCTATTTTCACCCATGGTGGTTACTTTTCAGATTTCAGCAAGAAACATCAGAGTGAAGGAATTGCTTAACAATAAGTAATGACATCAAAGAAAACTTTGTATTATTGGAAGATTTTAGCATTTCAAGTCCCCCCCCCATTTTTTTAAATCCTAAAATCACCCCCAAAAAAAAAAAAAAAAAATAACACAAGGGTGAAATCACCCCCACCCCCTGCCTTCCCTAATTTTTTAACCTTAAAGTGAACACTGACCTTAACCCATTCAACTTTGTTTTGGTGATTTAAGGATGAAGGAATATTCAACAGAAAAATAGAGTTTTTAACTTTAGGGTTTCTACAATAATCTTATTACTAAGCATCAATGCTAATAAATTTTGACCAGAGTTATCAAAATTTGTATCCATTCACTTTTTCTTGTGTTTGAACTGATGTGTGAAAATTTATGTAAAAAGCAACAGTAACATAGTGAGTGCAATATGAAATTGTATTTTGTTTGTTACAGTAATAGAACACATTCAATGCTAATAAATTATGTTGCCACTTCATTCAGTTGGGCAGTTCTTAATCTTGGTGACATTTAATCCTCTTCATGATCCTAAATGTAAGAAGTCCAGGGGTATATTCCATTCCCTTTGCTTGACAAAGACACTTTAGGAACCACAGGACCACTGAAACCTGATAAAAATCAATCTTTCATTATTGCCAAAGATTACAAATGAAACAAACAGGGAAGAACTCTCTCTAGTACAGATAAAACCACAATTTCTAAATATGAAAGTGTTCATTACTAGAATAGGGTGAAAAAGGTTAGGAGCACCTAAAGGATATTTTACCGCAGTCAGCATGAGACTGAAAGTTTCACTTCTTATCAGAATCAAATCTAAGAAGTATGTTTTTGAGAATTAAAAACATATTTCATCACAATAACATGTCTGATACTGGCTCCAGGCACTCATTCCCTTCACAGAATCGGAATGAAATTTCAGAGCAGAACAAAAGGATTTTGTTCTTGTCCAAAGTCTAAATCAGATGGAATTATGTCTTAGAATTGATTTACCTTACTTTACTTTATTCACTTTATTTGCAACACAATTCATTAAACATTCAGAACATATTTACAGTGGAAGAAAGTACAAGTTAATATATAATACAGGAATAGAAAATGACATACAGAATGTTGAAGTCTCCAAGACGTGACATAAATGTATTAGAAACATATAGCTATATATATAAGAAACATATAACTATATATATTAGAAACATATAACTATATATATTAGAAACATATAACTATATATATTAGAAACATATAACTATATATAAGAAACATAACTATATATATTAGATACATATAACTATATTAGAAACATATACCTATATATATTATAAACATATAACTATAAACTAGAAACATATAACTATATATATTAGAAACATATAACTATATATATTAGAAACATATAAATATATATATTAGAAACATATAACTATATATATATATATAACTATATATATTAGAAACATATAACTATATATATTAAAAACATATAACTATATATATTAGAAACATATAACTATATATAATAGAAACATATAACTATACATATTAGAAACATATAACTATATATATTAAAAACATATAACTATATATGTTAGAAACATATAACTATATATGTTAGAAACACATAACTATATATATCAGAAACATAACAAGAACAAATTATATCGAAAAGGATACATATGAACAAAAGAGAGAGAAAAAAAAACTATCCAAACAACTGACCAAAATCCTGCCACTATCCAATCCCAGCCCCTACCCCAGCCTGTACCCCAACCCCAGCCTCTACCCCAATCCCAGCCTATACCCCAACCCCAGCCTGTACCCCAACCCCAGCTCCTACCCCAACCCAAGCTCCTACCTACACCCTAAACTCCCACCCCAATCAGATTCCTAAAACATATGCATGCAGGTGTGATGATAATGGGTTTAAGGTTACTGTGTATAAGTAGTTACTAAATTTGTTTTAAGATGTTTCTTGAAAGAAATGGGAGACACTGAAGTTTGTAATGAGTTATCTAGAGAATTCCAGAGTAAAGCACCAGCATAACGGATATGATGATGAGATAAGGTGAGTCTACAAAGAGGTGTATCGAGATTGTTCTTATACCTTGTACTTACCGAATGAATGCTTTTCCTAGTGGTAAAAAAATCGTCAAAACATTTTGGAAGTTTTTTTTTTTTTTTTGAATACGAAAGTGGCAATCTGAGGTTTGTTAATGTCAAAGATGAATAAGAGCGTTCAATGAAGCGAATAAAGGAGGAGTATGGCAAGACGATGATTGTTGGTTATAAAACGCATAGCTCTTTTTTGAAGAGTAACGAGTTTTTTCAGGCGGGAAGGATAATTGTTTGCCCAAGCAATGTTACAATAAGAAAGAAATGGGAGTATAATGGCATTATACATTTTAAGAAGGGCTTTCTCGGGAATTTTAAATCTTAAGCGTTCGAGTATACCAACTCCCTTGGAAACGTTTTTACAAATAATTTTTTAATTTTAATTTTATAAATGTTTATATTTTTTAAATTTGTTTAAATTTTTACAAATAATTACTAATTTTGGATACACGCCCTCAGAATTTTTGAGGCATGATGGGATAGACTTGCCAAGATCTCTGCTAAGGAGGGATTTAATAACGTCTTTACCGATTAATAATATGAACGTATCCGAGATTCCCCGAGATAGAGAAGAGAAGAAAGTCGTGTGAACTGAAGAAGAAACAGAGTAAATATGGTAACTTTGTCTGCATGATAAAAACGTTTCCATTGTTTGTTTATTCAAAAGTGTGGTAATTGGTTCCGCGAATTTTTCGCTTAGCCTAATGTTAGTTATCGACGACATACGAAAGGGACTATTACAGAAGTCTGGGGTATGTTATCGTGTTTTAAAAGCCGTATCGATCTAGTGGAAAGCCGCCAAGGTGTCAATGGTGATGTAGAATGAACCTACATCTGGTTTGAATTAATTCCATTGTTATAAGAAAGTAAACTTTTGACACAACCAAATAGTTATCCACTGGAGGCAGGGAATTGTTATAAATGACAATTTTAAGCTCAATGATACATGAAATCCAGATGCCATTCCACTACATGACCATACGCTATCACACCTGAAATTCAGATGACATCCCAAATACAAAGTTAGGGATCGCTAAAGTTGAGGGACAATTCCCTGCTGCCACCTCCCCCCCACCCCCTTCCTTTAACAAAAGACACATTCAGGGGTGAATTCTCCACCTCTCATTGTTTACAAATGGTAGAGTTGATGTACATGTGGTAAAATTTAAAGCGAAGTTAAGCTACAAGGGGACCGGTGTCCTTTTACTGTAAGTTTCACTATGATTTTATGGGGAACACATCTCTTTCATTATGTGAGAAAATTAAAATAAATAAGTTTTGAAGTCTATCATTAGCAAGGAATTTAAAAGTTTAATATAAAGACCTCTTAATAAAACAGTACCATTAACTCAACCAATACAACAGTCTGAAAGCATGCCTAATAATAGGAACATTTATAACACACGAGAATATTGAAGTCATGCAGCCATATTGTTCAGATGTTGCGATAAAATGTCATAGTCTCTAATTCATGCACGTGAAATATTAAAAAACATTGTGTTGAAAAACATTTATATTTTCGAAATGACCGTTTCGCGCCTAAAAGCCTAGCTCTATTGTATATTTTATCTAATATCTCGAAAACGGCGTGGTGAACATATCAAATGGGAGTGGAAAAGTTGTAGTCATGACAGTAATGAAGGTATTCTCATGATTTTTAAATTTTCCCTAGCAAAGATATTTTTCCCAGACTTATTTCAAATTTGAAATATGTATTATTGCATAAGGTTTTAACGTTAGGATAGCAGAGGATCATGGGAAATATAACAAAATGGCGGCTTCCATGTAGCAAAATGTTCCCATTAATAGGAAAATATATGTTCCCATTAATAGGCATGCTACCGGACTGTACAATGAAGAGAAGTAAGATGATGAAGCAGTCTTTACATTAAGATGAGGGATTGCGGGATTCCCACACATATTATCAAATTCCCGCTAAAAAATAATTGAAGGGGGGAAATTCCCACAAAACAAACAATTGCAATAAAATGCCAAAAAATAACCAAATCAAAGCCAAATTTCCACCCAAAAAAACGTCAAATTTGGCATTTTTCCAGAACTAAAAAAATGTTGAAAATGTTGATCCCATTATGAAATATGAGAGCCACCAGAAAAGAAGCTGTCTAAACAGTTTGGAAGATTTTAATTTAAAGTTAAAGGCTTGCAATTTTTGACAGATACTGACTGTACAAAGGATATATTATCTTCAGTGAATAATCACCATCAGGAAAGTTCTTACGGCACCGTGACTACAACTGTATGGTAAAACAGGACCTCACAAAGTGCATTACGCACAATCGTCGCTACAAATTTTCAGTCTTTTCAACTGCAAGAACCTCCATTTCGGCGGATATACCTTTTAGACTCTGCTAGAAGCAATTAAGAAACCCACCACAGATAATTCAGTGATTTTATGCATCAGTAATTACACCCCCAATCATCTATACACACACAATGGAACTGATTGTGAAAAGACAGGTATTGTGGATTTGGTTACAGCTGCGCCACGTCATGTGTGTAATGTGGGGTTGAGGATTCATTTCGACTTTTAAAAAGATGTTTTCATTAGTGAGTTATAAACACTGGTGAGTTTGGATGCATTGGACTGAAAATCTATAGCCAGATTTATTCATCATAGTTATATCACCGCTGGTGAAATAAACCTCTTCAGAATGGTATAGTACTTTTTGGAAAACATCACAATAATTCCCTAAGCTTCCCCTGTGGTATGAAAAAGAACCCTGAATTTGGCCTCTTTATCATGGGTATCACTGGAAAAAATAATCACTTATGGGCTACCCTGAGCAGGGGTGTAGGAATTCCTATAAACGTTTAGCAATTCATCACTAAACCATCACATGTGAAATAAACATTTACAAAAAAAATCCTTGCAATTAATTGTTTATTTGTTGTTTAAGCCTTGCCATTAAAAATCAATACTATTGAAACAACACAAAAACACCGCCCACAAAATTCCAATCAATGACTTTTCAACGAGATTAGAATAATCCTTGTAAATGCAAGAAGCAGAAATCAACAGTAACCACGTATGAATGGGGATATTTCTTGCTTTTATTTTGGCAAAAAGTTTGTGATATGCACTGTGAACGACAATAAAAAGTATGAAACAACATGGCAGTATGAGGCAGTGGGCTGGGGGCAGCATCCCCCCTGTCGGCCGAATAACCATCTTAGTCAGGCAGAATCATACCCAACTTGGCTAGATCGGGGTCATGCCCTCCAGACTCAGCATGATGATGACAATATGATTGGGCAGAGAGGTCAAATCAGTGATTTGTTAGAATCATGCCTGACTCGGCTAGATTTCCCGATAATTAAAGGGAACTTTCCACAAAATTGAAAAACTGCTACGAAATGGAAACAAATGTTTGAAAAAACTAAGAAAATTGAAGAAAATTTCTCAAAATTGGCCAAAAATATGCTAAAATTTTCCAAATATTGAAAAACCTGCCCCAAAAATGCGAAGGAAATTTCCGTAAATTTCCGGGAATGAAGATTTTCCAAAGATCAAAGAAAATTGCCCGGAAATTAAGGAAAGCTTTCAAATCTTGAGGAAATTTTCCCAAAAATTGGTTTAAAAATCCGCGAATAATAAAACCTGCCCAAAAAATGAAGAAAAGTTCCCAAAAATTGGCCAAAGAATTCGCGAAAATTGAAAGACTTTCCTGAAAATCGAAAAACCTTACCGAAAATCAAAAAACCTTACTGAAAAGCAAAAAAACCTTACCAAAAAGGAAAGAAAATTTGCCCCAAAATTAAGGAAAGTTTCCAAAAACTTCCTGAAAATTAAAAAACCTACCCCAAAATGAAGGAAATGGTCTGGAAATGAATGCTATTTTCCAAGACTATTCCGCCTCCCCTCCCCACAAGCCAAAAACGCTGGTGAAGCCATTACTTAGAATTAATTCTTTATTCACAGATTCATTGCAAATTTTCCTTCGTAATAGGTTTTCGAGTTAGTCAAAAAGTCACCAACCCTCCTGAGTAAGATGGTCCTGTATGGCCATGTGTAAAAATAACATTAGACTTCAACCAAAATCCTGTTTTAAAAGCTGTAAAACTGTCCAAAAATTCACTATCAAAACAGCTTCAATTGTTGTGCTCTCTAAATACGCATGTTAATATTACCTGATACATCAATAAATTGCAATAATAAACAAGAAAAAAAAAGTTTGAACAGAGCTGAGTTGCAGCACACTCCACGACGAAATTAAGAGATCATCTTGGTAGAGGAATCAGAATTTGATTTCCAGGTGGTGGCGCAGTTTTGAATTTTTATATGGCAAGGTATATTTATGATGCATGATGTTAGCACAGTGAAAACAGCAAAGGAGAGTCGCGCGAGATCAGGACTCTTTTTAGGATTCTGAGATCAGAATTCCAGTGTTTATTTGTTGTACATGGAAGTCAATACTTTTCCATTTTTGTTTAATTTTGTTTAATTTTTTTGTACTTATGGAAAGTTTCTGTAGTAATCGCAATTAATCACTAAACACTAGCAAAATTTTGCGATTATACATTTACAAATTTCACTAATCGTTCACAGCACTAGTAGAAAAGGTCACCCCCTCAGAGGGACAAAACTCCCACCCAATTCCTGGTGATAAGTGGATATATTGCACTGGTATATTAAGTTTCCACCCAAATGTGCTGCTAAATCCCCATCAATTTTCTGAAAATTTTGGCCAATGTTTGTTTCTTCTATTTCGGAAAATTTTGAGAAAATTTTGGCCCATTATTGGAAAATTTTCGCCCAAATGTTCCAAAATTTTACCAAAATGTTCCAATCCAAAATTTTACCAAAACATCTGATAATTTACCACATTTTTATTTGTATGTTAATAATCTCCCAACAGGGATATAAAATCCTTTAGGTGCCCCCTTCCCCGCTCCCCCTTCCCCACTTCCTACACCTCTAACCCTGTGATACATACAGATCAAACTTGGCATTCACAGAAAAATTCTTCACAGCTTGTTGAGGAGAAAAACTTTGTGTTAAAGCTATATGATAAAGGTAGATACAATAACTGAATTGCTACAAATTCCATCAGAAATCATGAATAGGGCAAAATATTATACTCAAAATCAGTCACAAATTCCATATTAAACCTGGACAGCCTTATAATCTTGACATATTTGACCTAGATCGAAATTTATTGTTCAACTTTACTATGATTTAATCCAATCTCTGGCATTTTCATTTTGTTGTGAATGATTCAAGTGAACTGCATGTACTTTTTATTACCCTTCTTTCCTATCAAGACCAATTAGTGTGACAATAAGCACACCAAGGGTTTTTTAACACATAGCTAATTCTTAATAACCAAAATAAAGCCATCTCTTTTTACTATTCCAAGGAGTTGTTCCATCCATGATTGTTGTATTCTATCACCAGTAAAAATTTATCAAAAATTTGCATATGACAAAATACAGGTAGCACAATACTAATCATTATGCACACCAAGAGTTTTTTAACACATAGTAAATTCTGAATAACCAAAAAAAAAAGCCATCTCTTTTTACTATTTCAAGGAGTTGTTCCATCCATGATTGTTGTATTCTATCACCAGTAAAAAATTATCAAAAATGTGCATATGACAAAATACAGGTAGCACAATACTAATTATTATGCACACCAAGAGTTTTTTAACACATAGTAAATTCTAAATAATTAAAATAAAGCCATCTTTTTTTTACTATTCCAAGAGTTGTTCCATCCATGATTAATGCATTCAATCAGGAGTAGAAAGTTATCAAAAATTTGCATATAACAAAATACAGGTAGCACAATACTAATCAATACCCCAATGAAACCTTGTATCACAGAGGGAAAGGTTAGGAAATTATTGTGATGTTTTCTGAAATGTACCATCTTATACCTTTCTGAAAGTTATTTAACTAGAGGTTCAT
The DNA here is from genome assembly GCA_020152595.1 of Chiridota heheva. Classification (NCBI taxonomy): domain Eukaryota; kingdom Metazoa; phylum Echinodermata; class Holothuroidea; order Apodida; family Chiridotidae; genus Chiridota; species Chiridota heheva. Next base: position 1,952,191 of record JAIGNY010001352.1, on the reverse strand, counting down.
CAAAGGGGATGAAGGAGCGGGGTAGTGAGGGGGTTGGATGTGAGTGGGGGTAGTTAAAAGTGAAACTGCAGTAAATCTCCTTATCCGAGGACACTATTTTTATCATTGTTGCATAATAAATTATTGATACAAAAAACATTCCTGCAAGTGATTTCAATCAAACTCAACATAATGTCAGGATATTTTCCTGTTATGTGCCTACCAAATCTGCATGATATCAGGTTATTGCAATGATTTGTAAAATAACAGCCTATAAAACACATTTGATTGATCACACTTTATTTCAAACCATAATACAAAATATAACAAAAGTGACATATTTACAAAGTTAATTGGTTTGGGGGAGCACTCAGAAGACACGAATGTATCTGTAGGTGAGTTACCCCCTTACACAGTTACAAGAATTGAGAAAAGAACAAAACAAAAGAAAAGAAAAGAAAACGAAAGAAAAAATTCAATAGTTACGCTATATACATAAAATACCAAAAACGAAAAGTGAAGGACGAGTTAGTTCCTAGAAATACTACTGGATTTGATAAGATGGGCTTTAAGTTTACTTTTAAAAGTCACGAGAGTGGAACAATTTCTAAGATTGATTGGTAGGGAATTTCATATAAAAATGCCTTTGTATTTTATAAAATGTTGAGAGATATCAAGATTGTACAGTGGAGTTTGTAAATCGTTGGCATTGCGTGTATTGTACGTGTGGAATTGACTGTTGGAAGCAAAATAATGTGAAAAAATGTTTGGAAGGGTGCCCTTATGATAACGAAATATAAAAATAGAAGTATGGTAATTAAATTAATCAAAAATATTAAGTGTCTTTGAATTAAGAAAAAGGGGGGGCTGACGGCGAATTGAAGAAGGAATTGGAGATGGCTCGCAATGCTCTTTTCTGGAGGGTGAAAAGTTTCTTAATATATGAATGGTAGGTGAACCCCCAGGTTAAGCAGCAATAAGAGAGGTAAAATAATATTAAATTATTATAAATAGTAAGCAAAATATTATGTGGAAGCTGATATTTAAGAAGGCAAATAATGCCGATACCCTTCGAAATCTTATCACAAACATACCTTACATGATTACTCCAAGATAAACGATTGTCAATAATGACCCCTAAGAACTTAGTTGATACAGAAAATGGAATATTTTTGTTATCTATTACTATATGGAAACCAGAAGTATTGATACGATTTTGATGAGTATGGAATAGAATAGCGACCGACTTATTTGCATTAAGATGTGACTTATTAGATTTAAACCATGTAATTACTTTAGGCATTTCACTCTTTAGAGTATTTACCAATAATCTCATATCAGAGCTGTCACAAAGTATATTGGAGTCATCAGCGTTTAATATAAATTTAAACTTAAAGTTAACACTGCACGGGTAAATCATTGATATAAAGTAAAAAAAGAAGAGGCCCAAGAATGGATCCTTGGGGTACACCACATGCAATATTACAGTAAGTTGAATTTGAATTTAAGATAGAAACATATTAAGAACGGTCGGATAGGTAACTAGTAAACCTGGATAACGTAAGACCACGTATGCCATAATTATATAGTTTCTTTAATAAGATGTTGTGGTCAAGTGTGTCAAAAGCTTTCGACAGATCTAGAAATATGCCACAGGTAAGGGATTTATTTTGAAAAGAATGAATAATATGATTAACGAGTGACAAAATAGCATGGGAAGTGTTTTTACCGGGCAGAAAACCAAACTGATACTTATATAAAATAGAGTTAACATCAAGAGAGGAATAAATACGATTAGAAACAAGCTTTTCAAAAAGTTTAGAAAAACAGGGTAAAACAGAAATAGGGCGATAGTTACTAATTATATCACGTTGGCCACTTTTAAAGACGAGGACGACACATGCTATTTTTAATTTAGATGGAACAATACCCTTAATGAAAGAACAATTAATAACATAACTTAGAGGTTTCGAAATAAGTTGGGCAACAGACTTAACGATCTTAGGGTGAATACCATCAAAACCTGGGCTGGATATGTTTAAATCGGAGATGTACTTAAAGACTTCATACACATCGGTGGGTGACATGTAAAATGAAGAGCAATTTGGATTAGGTAAATAATCTAAAGGATCGTTGGTATTACCACTAATGCTACTTGCCAGCTTAGGCCCAATATCAGTAAAATAACTATTAAAGGAATCACAAATATCATCAATATCAGTAATGTCACTTACTAGTTGATAATTTAGTAGGAATAACTTTCGTTGAGGAACCCTTAATAAGAGAATTAATGCAAGACCAAGTATCCTTAATGTTAGAACTACGAAATAGATTAAAATGATAACTCCTTTTGGCAATTCTAATAACAGAATTAAGCTTATTTCTGAAGACAACATAATTACGTTTATTATCAACACTTGGGATTTGGATATACTTTTGATATAACTTACACTTAATTTTACAAGAGTTTACAATAGCAGGAGTACACCAATCCTCACGGGGTAAGTTGGTCTTATTTTTATTTTTAAACATTTGTCATAATAGTAAGAAAAGGTTCCTATGAAACAATTATAGGCAAATTCAGGATCATCAGAGTCAAAAACCGAGTTCCAATTTTCATGGGATATAAGGTCAATAAATTTACTAATATTTCTATCACAAAAATTACGTGAACAGTGATCAGCTTTATCAACGGCAGCCTTCTTAATAGCAGAAGATGAACAAAAGATAGGGAAATGATCAGAAATATCATTTACTATTAGCCCACTTCTACTTACATTACTGGTGACATTACTGAATATATTATCTAAAAGGGTGAAAGAGTGATTCTCGTTATTAAACCTGGTTGGTTTCGATATAAAAGGCTTAAAACAATAGGATGACATAGTATTAAAAAAGTTATTAGCATAATGAGAAGACTCTAATAAATTTACATTAAAATCACCCATAACATAACATTTCTTATTTTCTAATGAAATTTTATCTAAAATATTGTCGAGACAATCAATAAATTGTTCGTAATTACAATGATCAGGGGGATGGTATACAACACAAATTATGAATTATTTAGTCAGCCTCTTAACGAAAATCATCATTTTCCAGCTTCCATGTGACCTAGTATACCTTAATGTCTTTTGCTGACACATTTTAGGCACAGCACTTGTGTAACAAGTGTATTTGACATCACATGCAAAATGTATATCGTAATACCTTCATAAGAAAGTGAATGAAATGCTCAAAACTTACATCTGACGTGTAGGAGAACTGAGACCATGAATATTCAAAGGATCCTGTGCCCGCATCTTCATCTAGTGGCTCCGAGACACCGACCAAAAACTGGAGAAAACCAAAATTTAATACGAAATGTTTGTATATTCCCAATGATGTTATGATTCTTTCTTATTAAAGGTATATCAAATTATATGAACGTAGAGAAAATATTTGCTAAATCTATTAAATCCTTCATGATAGCCAACAATTACATCAAAATCATTTTGACCGCTTTACACTTTTTTACATGTCAAGCATCAGTTCGCATATTTTATGCAAACTTACGGTCTTATCATGGTATCTTCTTTTGCATAGCCTCTGTTTTAAAAAAAAATGTGTATCAAAATTCTTTGAAGTGGTGCAGCATATTCCAACCAAAAGTCTCTGTCAACCCTCAATAAAGTTCTAGCAGGAAAAGTCAGAGGAATCACCCAGTCATACATCACAAATTTTGCATGAATTAAAAACTGATCTAACTTTGATCAGCCATAACATGAATGATAGCAGTGCAAAGCACAGCACCACACATATAGATAGAAATGGTCCATCCGTTTTCAGATGTTCAAACCGCACGTGGTCGACTTGCATGGTTGACTTGGGTCAGCTCCCAAATTTATCATCACGCGCCATAGTATAAACAAGAATGGTGATGCGCCTATCCGGTCCCGATCCTACGTTGAACATATTTTAGATTTTTGTGCGTAGCATGAAAATACCAATTGGCGATCCATTTAATACAGGCACACACTGAAAACTGTATGCTACTTTACACCTGTGTATACAAGTTGGAGAGAGAGCAACAATGCAAGTGTTGGACAGCAGTGGCATGGTGGGTCATGTTTCTCTTCAATATGCGTCTTTAGTTGGGGTGTACGAATGGTTTTCATGTTTCTGATGTAAAAATAAAGCTTTGATAACAAATACTTACAATGTTGAGAATAAAAAGTATATAAGATTATATTTTCATAAGAATTTTTGTGGCCCTGTGAGCATTCAGCACCCTCTTGAAAAGCTTCTACCAGCTTGTATTCAATCAAATTGTTTGCCCTTCATGGCAGGAGCAGATATTAAATATTACCAACGAGCTATCGCCATGCAGCGGTTTCTGTTCGAGCGTGAAATCCAGTGACAAGCTCAAGTGCCAATTGTGGGAAAATGGTGAAAAATTTGTTTTTTTCTGTGCAAAATTCATGCGCTTTTGGACTACACAAGTATATTTACTTGCTTAATAGTATAAAAAAAAGTTATTGATCAACACATAAATTTTCCCATGCAGGGCCTAACTAACTAAATTTTGTCAGGATGATTTTGGCGCCCCTCAGAAAGCTTCGCTGGGGGGGGGGAGCTGTTGTCCTTCCCTCCCCCTACCACTGTTGGACAGGTGTATGTGAGATGATTGACAGGTTTTTGTGCGTAGCGTAAAAATACACTTGGGACGATTCATTTAATGCAGGTGCAGGTTGAAAATGGTGATAGAGTGTAAAGTACGCATGGGACGATCTATTTAATGCAGGCGCAGATTGAAAATGGTGATAAGAGTGTAAAGTACACATGGGACAATCCATTTAATGCAGGTGCAGGTTAAAAATGGTGATAGAGTGTAAAAGTACGCAGAGGACAATCCATTCCATGCAGGCGCACGTTGAAAATGGTGATAGAGTGTAAAGTACGCATGGGACGATCCATTTAATGCAGGCGCAGGTTGAAAATGGTGATAGAGTGTAAAAGTATGCATGGGACAATCTATTTAATGCAGGCGCAGGTTGAAAATGGTGATAGAGTGTAAAAGTATGCATGGGACAATCCATTTAATGCAGGCGCAGGTTGAAAATGGTGATAGAGTGTAAAAGTACGCATGGGACGATCCATTTAATGCAGGCGCAGGTTGAAAATGGTGATAGAGTGTAAAAGTATGCATGGAATGATCTATTTAATGCAGGCGCAGATTGAAAATGGTGATAGAGTGTAAAAGTATGCATGGAATGATCTATTTAATGCAGGCGCAGGTTGAAAATGGTGATAGAGTGTAAAAGTCGCATGGAATGATCTATTTAATGCAGGCGCAGGTTGAAAATGGTGATAGAGTGTAAAAGTATGCATGGAATGATCTATTTAATGCAGGCGCAGGTTGAAAATGGTGATAGAGTGTAAAAGTATGCATGGGACAATCCATTTAATGCAGGCGCAGGTTGAAAATGGTGATAGAGTGTAAAAGTATGCATGGGACAATCTATTTAATGCAGGCGCAGGTTGAAAATGGTGATAGAGTGTAAAAGTATGCATGGGACAATCTATTTAATGCAGGCGCAGATTGAAAATGGTGATAAGAGTGTAAAGTACACATGGGACAATCTATTTAATGCAGGCGCAGGTTGAAAATGGTGATAGAGTGTAAAAGTATGCATGGGACAATCCATTTAATGCAGGCGCAGGTTGAAAATGGTGATAGAGTGTAAAAGTACGCATGGGACGATCCATTTAATGCAGGCGCAGGTTGAAAATGGTGATAGAGTGTAAAAGTATGCATGGAATGATCTATTTAATGCAGGCGCAGATTGAAAATGGTGATAGAGTGTAAAAGTATGCATGGAATGATCTATTTAATGCAGGCGCAGGTTGAAAATGGTGATAGAGTGTAAAAGTACGCATGGAATGATCTATTTAATGCAGGCGCAGGTTGAAAATGGTGATAGAGTGTAAAAGTATGCATGGAATGATCTATTTAATGCAGGCGCAGGTTGAAAATGGTGATAGAGTGTAAAAGTATGCATGGGACGATCCATTTAATGCAGGCGCAGGTTGAAAATGGTGATAGAGTGTAAAATTACGCATGGAATGATCTATTTAATGCAGGCGCAGGTTGAAAATGGTGATAGAGTGTAAAGTACGCATGGGACAATCTATTTAATGCAGGCGCAGGTTGAAAATGGTGATAGAGTGTAAAGTACGCATGGGACAATCTATTTAATGCAGGCGCAGGTTGAAAATGGTGATAGAGTGTAAAGTACGCATGGGACAATCTATTTAATGCAGGCGCAGGTTGAAAATGGTGATAGAGTGTAAAGTACGCATGGGACGATCCATTTAATGCAGGTGCAGCTTGAAAATGGTGATAGAGTGTAAAAGTATGCATGGAATGATCTATTTAATGCAGGCGCAGGTTGAAAATGGTGATAGAGTGTAAAAGTATGCATGGGACGATTCATTTAATGCAGGCGCAGGTTGAAAATGGTGATAGAGTGTAAAGTACGCATGGGACAATCTATTTAATGCAGGCGCAGGTTGAAAATGGTGATAGAGTGTAAAGTACGCATGGGACAATCTATTTAATGCAGGCGCAGGTTGAAAATGGTGATAGAGTGTAAAAGTATGCATGGGACGATCCATTTAATGCAGGCGCAGGTTGAAAATGGTAATAGAGTGTAAAAGTATGCAGAGGACAATCCATTCCATGCAGGCGCACGTTGAAAATGGTGATAGAGTGTAAAAGTATGCATGGGACAATCTATTTAATGCAGGCGCAGGTTGAAAATGGTGATAGAGTGTAAAAGTATGCATGGAATGATCTATTTAATGCAGGCGCAGGTTGAAAATGGTTCAGAGTGTAAAAGTATGCATGGAATGATCTATTTAATGCAGGCGCAGGTTGAAAATGGTAATAGAGTGTAAAAGTACGCATGGGATGATCCATTTAATGCAGGCGCAGGTTGAAAATGGTAATTAGAATGGTAAACAAACAACGAGCGCATTGCAAAATATGCTCTTGGTTTGCTTCCATGTGTTGGCATCTTTCATACCAAAAATGAACGTGGCTAAAATGAAAAACATTCATTTCTGGTTTATCTCTTTTATTTTATTTATTCATTTTCCTACATTCTTTATCAATTATTTACATAATATACGAGTAAGTGAAGGAAGCATGAAAAAGCAAGAGTAAAGCAAGAGCGTTCTTATATTATGTAAATTTCTGGTTATTTTGTGTTTAAATAAAGATTATTTGTGCATTTTCTATTTTGTGTCGATTACTGAAAGCAAGGAGTTACCATGGCAACTCGCAGCTAAAAGTCTTTGTCTACTTTTCACATTGTCAGTAGGCATGACTCATGTTCAGTGGGCATGCATTACAGAAAAAAAAACTTACTTCCTATACATTTGATTATTCAGTATTTTTTCCAAGCAACCTCAATATATGTTTATTTATTTCTTCAACTTGACAACTGGCGTATATCACCAGTAGCATAGCTAGGTCCCTACGGGCTGGGGCAGGGGCGGGGGAGGGGGTTGGGCAAGTCAAGTGGGGCCCAGCGGGATATGGTATAACGGTATAATAGTATCTATTTTTTACCGGCCCCCTTATACCCTTATAGGGCCCGGGCCCCCCAGCTGCCCTCTTAGCAACCCTAATTACGCCACTGTACATCACAGGATAATGGATTATGCAAATTAGGGATATGCCCCTCTCAACCAATCACATTTCAGGAAACAAACTTGTACACTGTACAGAAAGTATCTTAACCATAGAATCTAAGTATTATTGTCAATAGTCCCAAACAATGTGCATTGGACTATTTTTTGCTCAGCTTAAATCTCAAAATAAAATGGTCATCATTATTAGCAAGAAATTGGCCCCACTTTTAGGTCTTATCTAAGTACATATGAACATATTAGAGAGCCTCAGTCCATATGGGAATGTTTGGTTCATACGCTTGCAATTATCTTCTTAACAGTGCAAAACATTCTAAAAAATCGTACAACTTTTGCACTTCAAACATTATCACTAAAGAGTCCCCGAATATTTTGTTCCATTTCAAACGGTACAGAAAACTTGAATTCCTTATCTATCGTTTGAGACCATTTTTTTTTATTTGTTAAAAAAGTAACGTACTTTGTAAACTATAAAATGAGTTTTTTCTTGCTTTTTAATAAGAGCGTAAACAAAATCACAAGGTCAATGCCCCTTTGACCTTTGTAACTTATGAGTGAAAGTATTTGGGAGTCCATTTTACACGGCCCAACAATTAACATATACCTATTTACCCATATATATAAAATCCAAAGTGACTGGTGCAAAAAAGGGCCCATACTTTGCAAATAGAAATCAATGAGAGAAAACATTTTTCGTCCGCTTATTTATCCCTTTATTCTAATTCTGACGTAATCTTAGCATGCCCGAGCTGCATGGACTGTACTATTGTATGCAGAGGGTTTCCTGTTGTATGTGTATTGTAAACATGCTGTGGAGAGGCGAATAAGTGTTTTCCAATGTCGAATTTGGGCTGATTTTCTTCCATTTTTTACAGTTTTCTTGTATATTTTGTTACACTAATATATATTTCTTATTATATGACTGTGTTCATCAGAAATTAAAACACTATTTGGCTGAAATATTATTAACAACAATCATGAACGAGGAAGTGCAAGAGCGAGGCATATTGACAATGTTAGGTTGCATGATTATGATACCAAAAAACTAAGAACTAGCTATTTAATACACATTTTGTATGAATTAATATCTGTTTATATATCCTTGAATAAACTTCTTTATATCTTTTCTTATCACCGCATTCTTAAAAATTGTTTTCTATTCAGTACAAGTACAGTTTGTCATACATTTGTTTGAGAAAAATGAGTTTAAAAAGGTTTCTCATCAGTTATGACTGTCTAAGAAACTTTTGGACTGAAGTTATGTGTGCATTAAATTCCATTTAATTTGTTTTGCTTCAAAGATATTTCATTGGAACTGGTTAGTTGTTAAATGACATGTTGTTTAAAGTCCCATTCCACTTCCATTCCATTCATAATTTTTTTGCCCTCAAAGAAAATTTTAACTCAACAAACTTGGCCTCCACTGCATGCAACTAAAAGCATTCAACTCTTGTTTCAATGACTTCATTCTTTGAACAAACCAGCATAATTCTGGTATAATCCAAGTACCTTACACTTTTATTTATAGCTTTCTGTAACACATCACAGCTAGTTCCGCGAATGTTTTCCGCATGCGCATTTTGAGGTTAAACATTCCCATATGTGAAGGTACCAAAAACCGTAAAAAAATTCAACTGGAGGTAGGGACATTCTCAAATGGGGGAACCAAACCCAAAATTGTCAGTGTTTTTTCTTCTTAAATATCTTTGTTGTAATGAGGTTGACCTGAAAAAAATTCACGACAAAATATTAAACTGCCTGCCCCCCCCCCCTCCCTCCGCAACTCCCAATCCTGTTTCTGGGATCATTGGTTTCAGTCTACAAGTCTCCTTGGAGAGAAGCTATTTGCATGCATATGAAACACTGACTGATAAGTAACCCAATTATGCTGCATTTTTCATCCATACATGTTTTTTATATTATCATTGCATGAAAAGATTCCACTACAAACCGCATATGCATAACTGTCGAAAGGACAGAATGCTTCAAGCTAGTCTAGAGAATGGGCTTATAGAGGGAAGTACTGCATATCCAGAAATAGGGTAGCAGGGGCAGATGATTTCAAATTACTTGAGCTTTGAAAGATGCACCTACATTTTCATTGTTAATTTTCACATTTTACTACAAGCTTCAAAATATCTTGGAGTTGTCCCAGAAATATATGTTGAAAAAAGCTCAAGGTTAGGACCTCACCCATTAACTCAGAATACATGTAAAACTAGTGCTCATTTAAACTAAAACACCTTGACCAAAGAAAGGAGAGGCCCTGACTTGTCAATGTCAATGAAAGATTAAAACATTTAGAAAGCATCAAGCTTATGGTGTGATGCAATTACTTTTTACGCATTCAACCTCTCTTTTTCTTCATCTCTTTTTCTCTTTAATCTCTCTTTTCTCTTCATCTTTCTTTTTTGTTCATCTCTCTTTTCTCTTTTATGCTCATCTCTCTTTTCTCTTCATCTCTCTTTTCTCATTTTTGCTCATCTCTTTTGTTCATTTCTTTTCTCTTTTGTTCATCTCTCTTTTTTCTTCATCTTTTTTCTTTTTTCTTCATCTCTCTTTTTTCTTTTTTGTTCATTTCTCTTTTCTCATTTTTTGTTCATCTCTCTTTTTTGTTCATCTTTCTTTTCTCTTTTTTGTTCATCTCTCTTTTCTCTTTTTTTGTTCATCTCTCTTTTTGTTCATCTCTCTTTTCTCTTTCTTGTTCATCTCTTTCTTTTGTTAGTCTCTTATTTTTGTTAATTTCTCTTTTTTGTTCATGTTTCATGAAGAAAAAAAAGAGATGAACAAAAAAGTGAAGAGAGAGGTGAATGCCTAAAAAGTAATTGCATCACACCACAAACTTGATGCTTTGTAATGTTGAAATCTTTCATTGACATTGACAAGTCAGGGCCTTTCCTTTCTTTGTTCAAGGTGTTTTAGTTTAAAAGAGCACTGGCTCATGTATTATTTTGTACTCTTATACCTCAGCTGAGGTAACAAAGATTGGAATACACTTATCAACCTAACCAGAAAACGAAAATGTTTAGTGGTGCCAATGCATTATTTCGTTGGTTGATTTTAAAGTTTTACATTAAGTCCCACCTACTAATTCATATGTATGATATCAACACCAAAAATAATAGGGCACATATACAGACCATGCATGCATGCATACATACATACATCCATACATACATACATACATACATACATACATATACATATATGCACACCCACATATATACATACTTACACACACACATACATACACCCACACATACACACACCCACGCACACGCACGACAAGCGGACCGAATAAATTCCTGATGCTGATCCCATCAAGCAGAACCAAAAGTTGTTCTAAATATTAACTGAATTGATTGTAAATAAAGAGACAAAAGAGAGCTCCTATTGTTCAGGAGGCTCTGGGAATGGGTTCAGAAGGTTATGTCCCAGGCTTTGATCACAAACAACATTGTTCACTATCAACCTCTTGATTGTTTACAGCCTTAAGTGTTACAAACGCAAGTCAATCTTGCATTCATTAATCATACAATAAAACAATGGGTTTGTTGCTCTGGGGAAAATATAATTCAAGAAGGTTCTTCACAAAGCCACAAATATCCTGGAAATTCCATTGTGGATGCATAAGGATACAGTATATGGACAGGTAAGAAAAAAGAGATCAATCACTGATATTTATAAAACTCCCAAAACCCACAAAAAAGGCATATACACAAAGGCACTATACAACTAAGAACAAGCTATGCAAGAAAAGGAAATAACTAAAACTGTTGGAAGGACAGTATGGTTGACTATTTAAAGCTAGTATAGAGAATGGGCTTATAGAGGGAATTATATACAGAAATAGGGTAGCAGGGGCAGATGATTTCAAATTACTTGAGCTTCCAGATAACATCCCACCACATACCATTCCGCCCTGTCCCACATGTCGACCCACCCTGTTCCACATGCCAACTCATCCTGTTGCACATGCCAACCCACCCTGTTCCACATGCCAACCCACCCTGTTCTACATACCAATCCACCCTGTCTAACATGCCAACACATCCTGACCAACATCCCACTGCACCCTGACCTACATACAATTCCACCCTGTCCCACATACAATTCCACCCTGTCCCACATGACCTCATCCTAATTCCTTCAGCTACTTTATCATCATGTCATCTTCTACCCCATATTCTGCTTATTGTTTATATTTCTCAAACCCCTTATTTCATATTATTTAAAAGCGAGGATACCTTTATTTCTATTTGCTTCTTTATTCACTGCAAAACAAACATTTTGATTGCTATTCATATCAGGAATATCAATATCAATCATATCAAAGTCATAAGCCATATAATTTTGATCTCAGGTCAAACTTATTGCAGCAAATGCACACTATACCCTATTATTAAGTGTGAACAATGCTCTTCACATATACTGTATGATCAATTGTTTATGCAAATTCTTCAAACCCACTTTGATTCCAGAGATACCAAATAAACAAATATTTTCATTGTATGCAAACAGGCTAATTTATATGCACACACAACCCCCCAATCATGCTCAACTGAACAGTACCAATGCCCTCTACCACTGAACCAAATAGCAAGTTATTATCTCAGGTTAAATATTTTGTACGAAAGTCTATTGTTATGCAAATAACCTACTTAATATGCATACTACAACTCACCATTGAGTGTAGACAATGCTCTCACATATATAATCATTTGTGTTAAACATATCCCCACTCCCACTTTAATTTAAGAGACATCATAGACACAAATATTTTCATTTTTATGCAAATAAGCTAATTAGCATGCACACACAACCCTAAATCATGCTCATTTGAACAAAACCCGTGTCCTCTACCCCTGTAAAAAGTACCAAGTTATTATCTAAAGTTAAACATTTTATGCGAAAGTCTATTGATATGTAAATAACCTAATTGATATGCACATTACACCTCACCATTAAGAGTAGACAGTGGTCTTCACATATATGATCATTTGTGTAAACAAAATATCCACTCCCACTTTAATTTAAGAGATATCATAAGATACAAATATTTTCATTGTTATGCAAATATGCTAATTAATATGCACACACAACCCTTAATCATGCTCATTTGAACAGTACTTATGTCCTCTACTCCTGTGCCAAGTTACATGAATGTACATCATTCATAACTTAAGTTATGCGCTCATGAATTTTAAACATTTTGTACGAAAGTCTATTGTTATGCAAATAACCTAATTACATGTAATATGCACATTTCACCTGAATATTAAGTGTAGACAATGCTCTGCACATATATGATCATTTGTGCAAACAAAATCCCCACATCCACTTTAATTTAGGAGATATCATAGATACAAATATTTTCATTGTTATGCAAATAAGCTAATTAGTATGCACAAACAACCCCTACTCAAGCTCACTTGAACAGTACCCCTATGCCAAGTTACATGAATGTACACCATTCATAACTTAAGTTATGAAAACTTTAACACCAAAAACTTTAATCTGACAAATATCTTAATTATTATGCACATAAGCTAATTAGTATGCACACACAACCCCATAATCATGCTCATTTAAACAGTACCCATGTCCTCTACCCTATGCCAAGTTACATGAATGTACACCATTCATAAATTATAAATACCCTATGCCAAGTTACATGAATGTACACCATTCATAAATTATAAAAACTTTAACCAAAAACTTTATAACCAAAAACTAACCAAAACTTTAACCTGACAAATGTTTTCATTGTTATGCAAATAAGCTAATTAGTATGTACACACAACTCTCCAAGCATGCTCATTTGAGCTATACCCATGTCCTCTACCCCTATGGCACGTCACATGAATGTATACCATTCATAACTTAAGTTATGAAAACTTTAACCAAAACTTTAACCAAAACTTTACTGGCGCTGACGCCACCAACGCCGGGAGGGAGGAGGGGGGGTGGGGGAGGGGTAGTACAATAGCTTTACTATTCTTCAAATAGTAGAGCTAAAAACTACTCTCCCCAAAAATTTACTTCAATCAAAAATAAAAACAACCATATTTTTATCATAATTTCTTCAAAAATATCTCAATTCCTCTCAATCACAGGTCACCTCTCTTTATGACATGATCCAGCATTGCTCAAACTATAAATAGCTCCAATTACCAATCAGACTGGCAACTTTATTTCATAACAATGATTGATATACAATGCGCTGTCTGCACGTGAATAAATTTAAAGTATGCACCCACCAGATATCTGTTTAATGCATGTGGGTGTCAGAAAATATTTTGTAGGTGGCACCAGTCTAATTTGAGCCCAAACACCTTGATGAGTTGATTTCACCACTTCAACCTTCACACTGCGCGCATTGTTTTTTTAACCAATTGTTGGTCACAAAGTTTGGTTTGTTTTGTAAGAGTTCATGTAATCCTAAATAATAAGATGTTGTTTTGACAATCATTATGTAGTATAATAATTTGTAAAACATGAATGATAGAAGTGGGACAATGACTTGTTGTGCGTCACAAAAGAGTATATGCTTTCATTGTCAATTTATTTTTAATGACTTTTCCGAACAAAAGGTGAACCCACTCTGAGATTCTTTATAGTCCAATTGGAATTTGAGAACAGAAGCTGTACTAGGCCTTTAATCTGAAGCAAAGATCTAAATGATAATCTTCTGTAGATTTGTTTTTCTGAATAATCTTTCTTTACTTTTTACCCTTATGCACATGAACATGGATCATTATTGGAAGTGGTGGGGGGCTGAAGGTCATCCTTAAAAAATTGTTCATTTGGGGTAACCCTACCTACCCAACAAAATTGCTATCTACTCAAATATTAATTTTAGCTGAAATGATAGCAGTTTAGTGTTAAAAAAAATAAAACCTTAAATTTGGCCAAAAAAAATAAAACCTTAAATTTGGCCAAAAAAACACCCAGAAAATTTCCTACCTACCTACCCACTTTTCAAAAACAAGATGGGCTCTAAACAAACAATTTTAAAGCCTGGCCTAACATTCCAAAGACACTCTTGTGAGTGGGACCAATTGGCAGAGCCCTAAGCCCTAAGAATTTGGATATTTCCTAGGTACAAAATGTTTCACAGTAATTGTCAATTTCATTTTTTTAATTTTGTCAGTTTACTTTCATCGGTCCAACAAAATAGTCCCTGTATGATATACCAAAGCACGACCTAAATGTAACAGCGGTTCAGATTGCATACATATTTACCATTTTTAAAGGAAATCACTCGGCTCAAAAATTTATAATAACAACGCGGATAAATCCGGCCATGCTTTGCGTGACGTCATGAAATATATTTTTTTTTGCTGTTTATTAATTTTTCATTAATAAATTCTGATCATCGTGCACAGCTCTGGAATGTGTTGCCAGAAAGCATATTATATCGGCTTTGTATTTCAACAAAAAATTATTGTATCTAACTTTAAAATATTATTTTCTTCTTCGAAGTCACAAATTCATACTAAAAAGGAAGTTTGAATGATTACCCAATGTAATTTAAACAGACTTTTATATCAAACAAATTTGAATCAATACTGATATTTAAAGAACTGAACCATATCTGCTTGAGTTGTGTGCATCCAGTTCAATTTTTTGAGCGGAACGATTTCCTTTAAATAATACAGATACAGTTGCTGCTACCTGAGCATACATCTTTAACCCACTCTTATCTTGTATTACTGATGAAAATATTATTTGTTCTTTTATTAATACAAGTTAAAATTCAAAGTATTAGGAAAATTGACAAATTAACCAACCATGTTAATCTTTTAATTTCAGCTTTCACTTATACATAAATTAAGGTTATTGCTCTTACTTAGCAGTCTTTACAGAAAACAAAAGGCTTAGAAAATATTTTCATAAATCCACGAGAACAGACAGAAGTAGTAAGTTACGTTTCAAACCCCTATATTTATTATCCTAAACATGTTTTCTTGTAAGAGTGTTTACTTCGTTCCTTCTTTATGTTACTTGTTAAAGAAATCAAATAAGTTGGTAAACAAATGGCTCACTTTCATGCTTATTTGTTCCTATGATGGTATTTGTTCCTATGATGGGATCTCTTTACAACATACCCTTGAAATATGACAGATTATATCAGGATGAAGCATTGATGACATGTTTCAATGTGATGGAATGCACTCTTATCAGGCAGAAGGCTCCAGAGCATACCTACCTGCCAAGTGAAGCTTTTGAAGCAAATGATGGCAGCAACTAAGAACATCACGATATAGTGAGTGTATTAAAAAAATTACAAAAATAATGGAGTGTTTTCAGTCTTTAAAGGATTATTTATAGTGCAAGGCCCTGACACTGCAGGATCGAGGGGCCATGCCCCCTCCCCCCCCCCCAATATTTTTCAAAGCAATCATTTTCAAACAGTAATCATAATTATAACCTAAAGATAAAAAATTAAAAGAAAAAAACTTTATTTTGTAAAAAAGTTAAATCAATCAATTTTCTTTAAAACAATTTCACAATTGATAAGTGAGGATGAGGGTGCCAAACTTCTACAATAGACTTTTCATACTAGTTATTTCTACACAATGGAACAGATCTTTAAACTTGATATAAATATATCTTATCAGAACAAAATATTGAAGGAATTTATTCACCATTTTGTTTCTTTTCAAGTCCTCTTTTATATAAGATGAACTTGCTTGAACACTGAATTAATCCTTTTAAACTTCAATAATAATGTAATGGCACAAGTTTCCGATACTTTCTTTACTCTTTGCTTCTTTTATTTTTTTAAATACAAGATAAACATGCTTCACCAACCTAAACTTACCTTTCAATTATACACAACTTAATTTCTGGTTCTGTAAGCAAGGCACTATTTGATAGTTTGCAAAAAATAACATGTGAGAAATATAAAATGTAATAGCACTGAAAACATGTTATACAGCAAGAAACAAGGCAAACAAAAATAAAATGCATACTATCATTAGTCAGTGTATAACAAATGCATATACTAAACTGGGTTGCCTTGAGTTTGAAAACATCAAAGCATTTTCAAAATATTTCCTCAAAAATCATCCTCCTGTTTGAATAAGGTTTGTTCAAACTTATACATGTTCAAAATTTGTGTTTTTTTTTTTAAAACAATAACATGAACATCCATCAATTATACTGCTTTCATAAGGTTTTCAAGTTGATGGACTTTTCACCAAAATCAACTATTATATTGTTTCAAAGCTAGAAGATCTTTGGCATGGATTCATGCTTGTTTTGGACCATCTACATGTAAGTTTCTCTCACCCGTACAGTTTACTAGTCGCGAACAGCTGATTGGCTGATACCACAGACCTCCGTGGTTTAGTGGTTAGTGCTTTGTCCTCTCACCCGCATGTCCCAAGTTCGTATTCGGTGGATCTGCAACCAGTGAGTTCACAACTGGTTATCAAATGCCATGGCGTCTTGATATAATGTCCAGCACTAGATGCTTTCAGGAACGTTAAAACCTTGCTATGCTATGCTAATATTCACATATGCACAATAACTACTAAAATGCTTTGTTGAACCTTGACTTTATGAATATTCAAAATCATGATTCAATTTTATTAAAAATGAAGTTAAATCCAGCTATTTACATTTATCATCAATAAATCTGAAATCTGTGTCGCAAAAATATAATAGTGTAATTACTATTTATTCATCATCAATTGCTTACAGTATGTTAATAAATTTGATTTAGCTCAACTGCAAATGGTAATATCCTAGCATAGAGGTACAACTTTGGCAAAATGTGTTTCTTGTAATACAACTATATACCATTAAACAACTGCAAATTTTAAGATTTTTTAATGATTCTATAAATTTGTTTTAAATAATTGTAGCTGAGAATTTTCTGGTTAAATTTTTGTGTTAAATGAATTTTAACCCAACAATTTTAACAAACGAGAACAGTAAATACCATCATGGTTCGCATGCCCATGCAAATTGACACCCATATCATATGACCCTGCCAATTATAAAAATGTCATCTCACACTACAGCAAGTCCAACATGGCATCCCATGTACCACATGGCATCCCACCCCATGTCCCACATGGCATCCCACCCCATGTCCCACATGACATCCCATCTTATGTCCCACATGGCATTCCACCATATCTCCCACCCCATGACATCCCATATGACATTCCACTTATGTCCCACAGGGCATCCCATCCTACATGTATGACCCACATGACATTCTACCCTATGTCCCACATGGATCACATCCCATTTCCCAAATGACATCCCATGCCTTGTCCCACATGACATCCTATGCTTTGTCCCACATGGCATTCCACCATAACTCCCAGTGTCTCACATGGCATTCTACTATATGTCCCACATGGCATTCCACCATGTCCCACATGGCATCCCACGCTATGACCCACATGGATCCCATCCTACATGTATGTCCCACATTAATCCAACCATATGTACCACATGACATCCCTCCCAATGTCCACATGGCATCCCTTCCTGTGTCCCGCATCAGTGGCTTCCCACCTGATGTTCCACATGGCATCCCACCATATGTTCCACATGGTATCACTCCCAATGACATCCTACATGTATGTCCCACATGGCATCACATCCCATGTCAAAATGGCCTCTAACCCTATGTCCCACATAGCCTCCTACCTTATGTCACACATGGCATCCTACCTTATGTCACACATGGTATCCTACCTTATGTCACACAGAGCATCACAACCTATGTCACACTCTGTGTTACTCGTGGCATCCCACCATGTCCCACATGGCATTCTACCCTGTTCCACATGACATCCCACCCCATGTCCCACATGGCATCCCTTCCTGTGTCCCGCATCAGTGGCTTCCCACCTGATGTTCCACATGGCATACCACCATATGTTCCACATGGTATCTCTCCCAATGACATCCTACATGTATGTCCCACATGGCATCACATCCCATGTCCCAATGGCCTCTAACCCTATGTCCCACATAGCCTCCTACCTTATGTCACACATGGCATCCTACCTTATGCCACACATGGCATCCTACCTTATGTCACACAGAGCATCACAACCTGTCACACTCTGTGTTACTCGTGGCATCCCACCATGTCCCACATGGCATTCTACCCTGTTCCACATGGCATCCCACCCCATGTCCCACATGGCATCCCACCCCATGTCCCCATGACATCCCATAGGCTCCATAAGAAGTCTCATCCCAGCTATCACAGACCCTGATTGAGCATACTATGTATGAAAGTGTCAGTTCATATAATAACTTATATACAAATGACTTGTTGAAATGGGGTGGGACGCCATGTCCCACATTCCATCCAATGCCCCACATGACATTCCATCCCATGGCATTCCACCCTATGCCCTATATGGCATTTCACCACATATCCTACATGGCATTCCGCCCTGTTCCACATGGCATCCCATCCAGCGTTGTTTTCCAATTTTTTGTAGTGGGGGGACATTTTTTGGTTTATTATTTAAGCGGAGCGCCACCATCGATTGGCGCGAAGCGTGAATTTTTTTTCAAAAAGCATCCCCTATATAGATCACAGGAAATGACACTTCCCAGGTAATATTACCACTTATTTTGAACGTTTAAAGTGTACTATTTTAAGAACATATATTGTTTTTTTGCTCTTTATTTCCAAATTATATAACAATATACATATGATTATGACAACAAATAATTATAAATATGAGAACAAATTAACTACTATATAATGATATACAAAAGTAAGTATAATTAAACAAAAGACCGTATCTGACCTATTTGCTGCCCAGTGCGCATAATAGAAAAAGATAATATCATTTTGTACTATCAATTCCGCGATTTTCTTTGTTTGTTCATTTTTCTATTTATACTTTTTATGGGGGAGCGGCGTTTATATGGGGAACAGCAAAAACAACACTGATCCCACCCCATGGCATCCCACATGGCATCCCATACTACATCTCACATCACATCCCATAGGCTCCATAAAAGAAGTCTCATCCTAGCTATCAGTCCTGATTGAGCATACTATGTATGAAAGTGTTAGGCTAGTTCATTATAATAACTTATATGCAAATGAGTTGTTGAAAAAGAAAAAAAAGGTGGAGTTAAATAATTATGCCTGATATAGCCCTTGGTGTATACAATAGTGTTTGCACCGGGTCCAAAAATCGGACAAGGCATTTTCAATATTTTTCGCGAAAGTAGTACTGTATATGTGTTAACAGTGTACCTTGTGAAATCTTGTGATATTTCTTGTTTTTCAATCGTACCTTTGTTGTTGTATATAAACAAACAGAACACAAATGTTTCTTGTCTCAATTATTTACCAGTCTTCAAAAATACCGTAAAATAATGATATACGCACTTCCTCGAAATTTCACGGAATGGATCACTTTGTATTGTGGAATATCATATTCACGACTCCACCTTATTACCGCTATGCTGGGATTGACTGATTCCACGATTCTGTTACGCTCACGCTCAGTCCATGGTAACACATAGCAATTTTATTTGAACACAACTTGTGATTGGTTTATAATAAGGCGGTTACAATATTTTTCAGCAAATAGCAGCCACGCTTTCAAAAGAGTTTGGTAATGTACAACCGCAATATATTTTTTCTACAGCATACTACACACACACACACACACACACACTGCTTGTTGCGCGCTGGTTTGGATATATATATATAAAAAAATTTTTTACAGCGAAGTTTAGAGTGTTTAAGTTTTGCGCTACTTGTTACTACCGTTCATACGTAGCCACATTGCTCGTTTAACATCTTTTACGCGACCTGTGACAATATTTTGTGATCGTTTTATTGTATTGCATTGAAATAGACAGAAAACATACACTAATACATTTATAGTAAGTTAAGATTTATTCTTTTTAACATACAATTCTGAAACAAAACAGTCTGCAATCGGTAACATTATGAAAATCCATACCCTGATTGTATTTTCAGAATCGGGTAACAACACAATTGGTCGGGTACTCGGATATTTCGGGTTCACGTGTAAAACTATATATCATATGTCCCTCATGGCCCCATCCATGTCCCACATGGCATACCTCCCGATGTCCATATGCAATCATATCCTGTCACACTCGACTAAGCATACTAAATAAAAAAAGTCTGGTCAGGTCATATACTGTAGCAACTTTATGCAAATGAACCAAAATAATAAAGTGGAGCCTGATACAACTGTTGGTGCCCAAATATTTTGAAGAATTTTAAGGATTTCAAATCTGAAGTGCTACAAGAGAAACTTGAGGATCTCTGAAGAATGTTGGAAAATTATATCAATTTACAGTTATATTCTAAGAAAATATTAAATGTTTATAAGACTTTTTAAGGAAACTAGTTTTCAATCCTGTCTTAAGTATCTCTGAAAAACTTTAAACTATTTCTTAAGTATCTCTGAAAATAACATTTTATAGAAAATCTAATCTTCCATAAGGATATCTGAAAAATTAACTCTGAAGAAACTTTAACATTTTCTGAGAAATTCTCAAAAAACTTTAACATTTCTGAGGAAATCTTAGGACAAGTCTGTGGACGGTTGGACAGACGGCCGGCCGAACGGACGTAATCGCCATTACATAGGTTCGCATAATGCTTCACATGCGAACCAAAAATGAAAAATTAATTTCAGAAATGTATGTAAAATTGTACATGTACTTCATTAAACTCTTATTATAGCAATTTAACACTATACCAGGATATTTCTCTGCAAATTAAGATGGCTTTCAAAGTAGCTTCAAATTGTTCCATTTTATTGTCAGATGGTGGAAAGTTTTTGAACTTTATTTATTGCAAATAGATTTAAAGGAATTTTTCTCACAATATTTAAGAGGAAGCATACATTTGAGGTTTTTTCCTTTGCAGACTCTATGGTAGCCTATTCGAGTATAGGGTCGTCGTCAGGGCATTTGGCACATCCGGAACACTTTGTCAGTGAAAACATTGCATTGGTTCGGCACCATGGAATGTACGCACAATACGCTTGTTTTAAAATTTCTAAGATATATTTTCTACAATATCTCTACCAAATGCGTAAGTACATTACCCTGGAAAAAGTAAAAGTGCATGTGTTGTCAACATTTTGATTAGAAAACTTGTACTTATACATATGCAAACTTCTGATTAACAAATCAAATGCAATAAAATTGGAAATGATTAAATGAAAAATCCATTAACCTGTTAACCATGTCAAAAATCATTCAAAAGAGAGCAGTTTTTATGTTCCGATGTACTCTTAACGAATCCAAGTTGACAATGAATATTCATGAGAAGAACCTCTGGGCTCATAGAATAATTTTGGTCATTTCATCTGCAGTTCCTATTGCGCAATTATATTTTTACATTAAGCAAATGAACAAAATAACTGATCGATCTTCGTCTTATCTCATGAATATTCATATAATTTTTTTGTGGAAAGCTGACCGACAACTCCTGCAGTTCTCGCTTGTTTTTGGCTTGGTTTCTAGCTAATTAATTTGGATTTTTTTTCGTAAGGAAAGTAATAAATAATCCTTGAATAACAAAGAAAGAAATTTCAAACTCTAAAAGGTATGTATTTTTGTAGTCTAAATAATCTCCGTGTGCGATGGGATATTCCATTGGAGCCTAACATTAATTTTTGAGAGTTGCCCCTCTGCGGAGGCTACCGTATTGTCGTCTGAATCTGAATAGGTTAAGTTGGCAAAAATCCTTTTAGATGACATGAATGCCAACCGCCGAGCGTAGCAAAAGAATGAGAACAAATCAATTAACAAGCTTAGCAAGTTTAGCTTTGAAACAGTTTAAACCTGGTGCATGTCTGGTGGTATAGTGTTTGAGGAAAGAAGGAGTATTTATAAACATTCTTTTTAGCATAAGAAACGTGGAAATTCAGATCATGGTTATTTCTTGTACTAATTCTTGCGTTTGGAATTAGGTTATCATTATCAATGGCGACAAGATTGTTATTAATTTCATATAGCATTTGTAGACGGGTGTTCCTTCTTCTTGTTTTTAGCAGGGGACAATCTGATTTATGAAGCATGTTAGTGACATCAGATTTATAAGAGTAGTCTGCCATTATGAACTGGCTGCTCTCTTTGAATTGATTCAAGTTTATCTACATCGCACTGGTGATGGGGATCCCAAACTGCTGATGCATACTCAAGTACTGGCCTAACTAGAGCTTTATATACAGTGATTTAACGTCAGTGGGACAGTTTGAAAGGTTACGGCTTAATAGGCCAAGTACAGAGTTTGCTTTATTAGTGATGTTGTGTACATGTTTACCCCATCTGAGTTTATTATCAATTTCAACACCTAGGTATGGGTGGGAGTTGTCATGTTTTAGCGGCTGGTTGGCACAAGGTATAAACTGGTGATTTATAGCATTTTTTAGGAGATATTGAGAGTCTTTACCATATAAAGAGGTTGGAATTTATTTGCCATTTATTTTGCCATTGTTCAAGTTTATTTAGATCATCTTGGAAGATTTGTTGGTCAGAGGGTTTATCAGTTGTTTTATACACAAGACAATCATCAGTAAACAGTCTAACTATGCTGTTTATATTATCAGGGATGTCATTGACATATAAAAGAAAGAGTAAAGGACCTACTGGTACACCAGATATAACTTGTTTAGGATTTCAGATTTCGCCATTACAGACATTACAAAGCGCAGTGATGATTGAGCACTAATTAAAAAGGTCTCAATTATGAAACTAAGACAACAAAAAAAGAAAAGTTACCAAAATTTCAGATGCTCACATGAGCTTCCTAGTTACCATTTGAGCAAACCTTTATTAAAAACAAACTCACATAACAAATTAAAGTGGTGTAACATGCAGTCGGAAATTATGGACAATATTCTATGTCAAATCAAAATGACGATAGAGTACTTATTAAAAAGGCCTGCAATTAATGAACTAAGACAACAAAAAGTGAAAGGTGACAAAAATCTCAGATGCTTCAATGTACTTCCTGTTTACCATTTGAGCAAAAATTAGTTGAAAACAAAGTCAGGTAACAAGTTAAAGGGGTATGACATGTCGAGAATTATGGAAAATATTATATGTCAAAGCGTTGTGATGATTGAACACTAATTACAAATTTCTCCATGAAGGAACTAAGACAACAAAAAGTGAGAGGTGACAAAAGTCTCAGATGCTCACATGAGCTTCTTAGTTACCATTTGAGCAAACCTTAATTTAAAACAAACTCACCTAACAAGCTTTGTTACAAATTTACATAAAAACACGAGAGCGACGTGACTTCTGATTCTTTTTCTTATACTATTCCGCTCCGTTTTCACTTCACTTTGCACCAATTTTTGTTTTATATCTTCATTTTTCGGATTTTTCTTTGTGGATGGGCTTCTGTTCTCGACGACGACAACGAGTGAACACACAATTACAATGACGGGGTCGTCGCCTGCGCATTCGGTTATGATAGTAACAATGCTATCACGAAACGCTTAATACGACCCGGACAAGAACACAGGTACGGCGTACGGACAAACATAACATCGACAATTAAGTCAATGTCCACGGCCTTTGATAACCAGTTGTAGTACACTGGCGTGTCTACCCAACCCAGGCTTGAACCCAGGGCCTCGTGGTCTGTAGACAGATATGATAACCGCTACACCACAGTAGGTAGTCAATTCTATCTCGGTGAGATCGTTTCTTTTATATTTTCCCTTCCGTTCTGACCAGACTTTCGCGCCTTTTGTTACTAGCACAGCGGTTCGTATATAGTAGTTCCGTGACTTTTTTCTAGCTGCCTTGGGTCTTTCGGCCCTTGGTTTTTTTTTTACGATGACGAAACGCTTCTGCCCTGACCTTGATCTTGACCCTCCCTCCCCTCCACGTGGCCCACCTTCTACCACTTTTGACCATTATTCAGCCCCAATCCCTAAAATTCGTATCATACAGGCCACCAATAAAGAAGATAGTTTCAAAAAAGTTTCCCCTTTCCTAATCCACAAGGCACTCCAAGGTCTCGTCGGTACCCTCCCCCAAAGTATCCACCCTCAGATCCGAAGTTCTCACGGTGCATTGCACCAGAGACACACAAGCCGCCACCTTCCTCACCACCAAAACCCTAGCCAAAACCGGTATTGACATTACCGTCACCCCCACCCCCCCTTTCCCACCGTTCCCTAAACTACAGCAAAGGTGTGGTCAGATCCAGAGATCTCGCCTACCTGACTGATGAAGACCTCTTAAATGAACTGACAAACCAAAACGTAACAGAAGCCCGTCGTCTCGTCCTCAAAAGAGACGGTGCCGAAACACCCACAAACACCATATTCCTAACTTTTTCCACACCAACTCTCCCTTACCACATCACAGCAGGCTACCTAAGAATCCCAGTCACCCCTAATATCCCGAACCCCCTCCGTTGTTATAAGTGCCAGAGCTATGGCCATGGAAACAACTCCTGCCGCAGCCAAGCGCGCTGTGGCAACTATGGAGCCCTAGACCACGACAGCACCTCCTGAACCAGCACCCCAAACTGCACAAATTGCAACGGTACTCATCTAACGACTGCCCCACCTGGCTGCAAGAAAACAACTTACGAAACTAAAAACCTTTAATTCCAACATAACACACCCAGAGGCCAGAAGCGATTTCTCGCTTCACTCCACGCTAAACCATCATACTCGAGCGTAGTCTCCTCCAACACCAATATTGCCCCCCCCCCCCCCTCCCTAACACAACTAAAACTGATATACATACCCAAACAGACCTCATCTGGCTCTTCTTATCTAGTCCTAAGCCCATCACCTTTGACAACAAACAAACCACAGCCATTACCCAAACGACCTCCACCACCACCACTTCTCCCCCTAACCTTCCTTCCTCCTCTAAGACTCCCGCCGTCCCCTACGTCAACACCTCTAATGCCAACAAATATTAAACTCAAGCCAACCTGGTTAACAGTCATCCAATTAACAAGCAACAAACTAAGAAACAACCAATAAACAAACAGTCCACCATCGAAACCCACACAAATGACACGGAAGAGAACATGGATTGTTTGGTTACCAAACATACTTTTCGTCCAACTTTCAAAAACAAGCGTTCCCAAAGAAACAGGGACAAATCCAAAGAAAAAATAAACCAACTCAGACCCAACAGATCCTCCTCAAGATAACCCCCTGCCTCCTAATGACGTGCAACATAAATAATAACATTCACAACATCATACAATGGAACATAAGGAGCCTTCAGGCCAATTCTGAAGAAATTGACCTTCTGGCCACCACCTTCAAGCCGCTTGTCTTCTGCCTACAAGAAACCTTCTTGAAAACCACCGACCATTACTCCCTCAACAACTTCGCTTGCTATCACAAACATCAAATGGACGCCGACAGGGCCTGTGGGGGCGTCTCCATTCTCGTTAGACACGATATCCCACAAAGACCTGTTCATGTACACACCGACCTTCAGGCCATCTGTATATCTATCTCCCGCCACAAAACTTTCACTCTGCAATATTCATCCCCCCCCCCCCCCACCCCCCTTCCCAACACCAACATTTAGCCAACCAGCCTTAACGACCTCATCTCTCAGCTCCCTTCCCCTTCATCCTTTTGATGACTTCAACGCTCACAACCCTCTGTAAGGCTCTATTACCACCACCCCCAGAGGCAAGCTCATCGAAAACGCTCTTCGTCAGCACAGCTTCTCCTTGCTCAACACTAACTCCCCGACCTACCTTCACCCTGCCACAGGCTCCCTTACCTGTATTGACCTGTCTATCTGTTCCCCAACCTCCTCCCTGATTTTAGCTGGAGAGTCACTGCTGACCTCTGTGGTAGTGATCATTACCCTCTTCTTATACACTCCAACCTTCAACCTTCACTGACCACACCCCCAATTGGAACCTCGAGAAGGCTGACTGGCCTCTTTTCGAAACCCTATGTGACTCACACCTCTCCCCCCATCTCCTCGAGGATGAGGATCCCATGTCAAACTTAAGTAATATCCTTATCAACATCGCCACCTGCTCAATATCCAAAACCTCCAAACCCCCAAATCATCCCCCAACCCCTGGTTCTCTGATGACTGCAAAACCGCCATCAAGAACAGGAAAAGAGCCCTCAGAAACTTCAAAACTAACCCCACCACCCATAAGCTCAACCTCTTTCGCACCAGCCGTGCCAAGGCCAGACGCACTATCAAGGACAGTAAAACCAACACTTGGAACAACTTTAGCTTTTCTCTCACCACCAACACCCCCACTAAGAAGATTTGGAGAATGGTTAACAACTTCCACAGCAGAGTAGTAAAATCTCCCATCTCCCATTTCTCTTGGAATGGTAACCTTCTGACCGCGAAAAAGGACATCGTTAACCACCTCGCCGCCTCTTTCAGCAACATCTCGTCCTCGACCAACTACTCCAATGCCTTCAAAACTAAAAAAGGTTGCGATGAAGCCCGGAGAATCACTTTTCTCTCCAAAAACTCCAAAAGCTACAACACCCCTCTCACTCTTTCTGAATTAAACCAAGCCATCAATGACGCTGACTGCACCTCCAAGGGCCCAGATAACATCCCCCACCAGTTTCTGAAACACCTCCCCATCAAGGCCACCACTACCCTACTCACCATCTTCAACCACATTTGGTCCTCACACTCCTTTCCCCTATCTAGAGGACAGCTATTGTCATCCCCGTCCTTAAGCCAGGGAAGGACGGTACCGACCCCTCCAGCTACCGCCCCATCGCCCTCACCTGCTGTCTCTGTAAAATTATGGAAAGGATTATTAATAAGAGACTAAACTGGTTCCTTGAGACCAACAGAATCCTCTCTCCTCACTAAAACGGTTTTCGAAAAAGCATAGCTTCTCCTATGCTTTCAGAGTCTTCACCAACACCCAGAACCCTGTTTACAACCTCATTGGGTACCCTAATTTTTCCACCCTCTTTAATAGGACTAACACCTTATCCCCTCCCTTCAGCTTATGCATTAAATCAGACCTCTTCCATCTTGGCATCAATCCCGCCACTCTCGGCACCTTCTCCTGGCCCACTTTTCCTCCTTGGGCCACCCCCTCCCTTCTGTCCACCTGGGCCTCTCTACTCATCACAAAACTCAAACCCACCCTAACCTCTTCATCAATCTTCACAACCAAATCAAAGACCAACTCTCAAATTACACCTTCATCTATACTGATAGCTCCAAGGGAGGCAACAAGATAGCTGCTGCCGTCATCCAAGATATCACCCTCAGTAGCAGGCTTCCCGACTACTCATCCATATTTTCATCCGAGGCTAAGGCCATTCTCTCCGCCCTCAACTTTATTGAGTACTCTCCGCTCAGCCACTTTGCCATTTTCTGCGACTCAAAGGCTCTTCTTACATCTTACTCAATCTTA
Organism: Chiridota heheva; assembly: GCA_020152595.1. Taxonomy (NCBI): domain Eukaryota; kingdom Metazoa; phylum Echinodermata; class Holothuroidea; order Apodida; family Chiridotidae; genus Chiridota; species Chiridota heheva. Next base: position 1,924,104 of record JAIGNY010001352.1, on the reverse strand, counting down.
AATGGGATAACCTCACATGCCACCTCTTCCTCCGGATTCTCCTTTCTCCCACCCTCTGCAGGAAAAGTTTTCTTTTCTTCTGGATACCCAGCCATGTTGACATCCCTGGCAATGACAGAGCTGATGCAGCCGCTAAGCTTGCCCTCAACCTCCTTCCTGTCCCTTTTCCCAAAACCCTCTCTGACATCAAACCGCTTATCGCTTCCCTTTTTCGTGACCGCTGAAAAACCTCATGGAACTCCCAAATTGATAACAAAATCCATGTCATCCAGCCCACAATTCCGATCAAATCCACCATCAACAACCTCTCTCGTATCGACAACGTTCATATTACCCGTTTTAGAATTGGTCCCACCCACCCCAATCACTCCCACCTCCGTATTGGCTCCCCCAACTCCTCTGCAACAATTGTCATTGCACCCTCACAATCCATCACGTTCTCCTTGCTTGCCCACTGTGCAACCCTCCCAGGACTTCCCTCGCTCCCCACAACTCAATTGCTAAGTTCTTCCAGAAAAATCCTCTCTACTTTGTTTTTGTTTCAACCATGCACCTCCCTTCTCGATCACAGCTTTCTGACCTTTTATTCTTGAATTTATTTCATTCTTCCCCTGTTTCCTTTCCTTCCTACCTCTAGAATAATCTGACCTCTCAGACACAATTTGACCCTCGTTGTCGTGGTGCCGTTAAGCCCTTATCAAACATCAAACAAACATAACAAGTTAACATGGAGTCGGGAATTATGGACATTATTCTTCGTCAGATCGAAATGATGATTGAGTACTAATTAAAAAGGCCTTCATTAATGAACTAATACAACAAAAAGTGAGCGGTGACAAAAATTGCAGATGCTCACATGAACTTACTGCTTATGATTTAAGCAAACATTTATCAAAAACCAACTCACACAATCTACTTAAACGGGTATAAAAGGAAGTCTGAAATATGGAAAATATACTCCGTCAAAGCAAAGCGATGATTGAGTACTAATTATTTAGCCTCCACTAATGAACAAAGACATCAAAAAGTGAGAGGTCACAATATTTCAGATGCTTACATGAAGTTACTTCTTACGATATAATCAAACATTTATGAAGAACAAAAAGACACAACCAGTTAAAGGGGTATTAAGCGACGTCGGGAATTATGGACCATCTCCTTCAACAAGTGAAAGCGAAGCAATGATGGAGTACTAAATTTAAAAAGGCCTCAATTATTCGACCAATTTCCCAAATACAACGAAAATGATTAGAATATAAATTAACCTGTATACTGAAGTAAATACTCCTTGAGTAGATATGGTACTGTGACCTCAACCTTTCCTCACCATTCAACCATTGATATAGGTTTCCATCATATTCAGATATCCAATCACAAGTTTTGTCCAATGTTTTGTATATTTCTACTTTCTTTTAAATTGGTTTACATAGTAAAATGCAGATTAAAAAATGAAATTTTTCTTGACTGTATAGATTAAGATTAAAGCAAATGGTGACACAATTGTGCTTTGCTGAGTAACACTTCATGACTGATTTACAATATTTAGAAATCAATAAACAATAATTTAAAGGATCATGACCTTAAAATCAATCGAGAACTAAAATAGTACGTCAGTTCGTTTTATGTCTCGTCGGCTCCAGGTGTTACTTTTGAGAAGTAGCAGGAAAGTCTATGATTGCGTTTATTTATTGTAACTATCACTTGAATTGACATATTTTATACATTTACATATTAGTCCAGATATTTCTGTCTGACTCAGAATCACAACCTTTGACATATAGAGTACCGAGCCTTTAGCATAATGTCAATTTCCCTTAAGAATAGAAAGTGAATAATCTTTGAAGTGTTGTGCAATTACCATCATTCATTTAGTCAGCTAAAAAACTCTTTGAATTCCATTTATACTCTTTGGCAGTTATATGTGGTGATAACAATGATAAAAATGGACCAAAAGATTTAGAGTTCAGTCCATTAGATGACAAATAACCAATTGCAGTTCAATGGGGCAAAGAAAAACTTCTCGCGGTTCTAATAATATCAAACTAAAAATGGCAAATGAAACTAATCTAAAAGAAAGCAGGACAAGCTGATTAAGTGAAAGAGAAACTAGGGTAAACAGAAAGAGTTACAATACCAGCATTTCACCTACTTCGAACTATTAAATGTCTCTACTCCATAGCTTTTTATCAGTCCGTTAGGGTTTTCATGGATTATCAGGTTTTCCTTACTTTGAGGGATTTAACCAAAGATTATCAAATAGGAGATTTGTTGTTCTCTAATTCGAAGCCAAGCATGCTCCTTTTACAAACCAATTAGTAGTATTTAGTCAAAATTCACTCATGTGATGATTAACTGTAAACAGGTGAAGGTATAAACTCAGTGGATTTTCAAGGAAGTTCCTCTTGTATAAAACAGAACTTCAAACAAACAAAATTGAGAAAACAAGTTTCAATTTGTTATTATTTTTCCTGACATATCATAAACACAAGTTCTTAGCAACGAAATCTCAGGTGTAAGCATAATATAATACACAATGGGCTTGATAAAGTTGGGCATGTTACGTCACAAATAATCTGATTTTAGTTAATACTACACAATTGATACATAACCTTAAACTTGAATATCTCTTTAATGCAATAAGATCTTTGAATGCTTCATGAAACATGTATTTCCTCTTTCATATAAGATTAACTTGTATGATCACTGAACTAATCATTTTTAGATGTTTCTTTCAATCCCTTTATTCTCGAAAGTTTTAAACCCACATTGTGTATACGTATTTGTATCAAAATATTTTTTTTTTTTCAATTTGCATATCGATTAACTGCTTAATGGTCACCGTGCTAGTTTCCATTATATTAAAAATAAAATTTGGTTGATCCTGAACATCAAGGGTTTACATGGGTCTTTATATATTTATCAAGCATCAAAACTCTCACTGATTTCGTATCATTTTACACAACATCGTTAAATAGGATGACAGGAGTACATGCTCTCTACTAAATTAGTGTTACTTATCATACTTAGATATGTTTGAATCAAGGTTATCATCTGATACCTAAATAACTATTGATTTCCAATATAATGTGATTTCCTATTTTGACTCAATATCGATGTCAGTCTCTGTACTGTCTACCTATCGAATGCCTTTCTTCAACATTCAACCCCCGTCTTATCCCAGCCTACACATCATGACGATATATAATGCTGATTGATAGTTAAATGTGTAGTATTGCATGACTTGTTTAATTTCAAAAGAATTTCATTATGTACGCAAAAAATGTTATAGAGATGAATGAAATCGATGAAATTATATTTTATCTACAAGTGGGTCGAGATCTAAAAATGGGTGTATCCAGTGGCGTTGCCAGGATTTTCATAATGGGGGTGGTGGGGTAGAGGTAAATTTGAACCGACACGATATTTACTGGTGTAATTGAGGTGACACCGAGGGGCACTTGGAGCGCCAAGCGTTAAACTTGTCGACGTGAGGTTTAGCGGCCCGCTTAAGAGCCCCTGGTGGGGTTCAGAGGCGAAGCCCCCGGAAGCTTTCGCAAAATTGACATTTCAAAGGCAAAAACGTATGTCACAACGCATAATAAGAAGGCGTATCATCAAAGAGCTAAGCTCTTTGGTATTATACAAGTCAAAATTCATGTCAACGAGAGCTATGATACATCATACACTTCCTTTCATACCCCTTTAACTGGTTGTCTGAGTTTGTTTTCAATTAATATTTTCTGAAATGGTAAGCAGGAAGTTTATATGAGCATCTAAGATTTTTGTCACCTCACACTTTTTGTTGTCTTAGTTCCATAATTGAGACCTTCTTAATTGGTGCTCAATCATCACTGCGTTTTGACATATTATAATTATCATGTCTCCACTTCATGTTGTACCTCTGTAACTTGTTATGTGAGTTTGTTTTCAAGTGATATTGCTGAAATGGTAAGCAGGAAGTTCATGTGAGCATGTGAGATTTTTGTCACCTCTCACTTTTTGTTGTCTTAGTTTCTTAATTGAGACCTTTTTAATTAGTGCTCAATCATCACTGCGTTTTGACTGAGTATATGGTCCATAATTCTCGACTTCCTCTTATACCCCTTTAACCGATTGTGTGAGTTTGTTTTCAATTAAAATTTGCTGACATGGTAAGCAGGAACTTTATGTGAGCGTCTGAGATTTGTCTCACTTCTCTCTTTTTCTTGTCTTAGTTCCATAATTGAGGCCTTTTTAATTGGTGCTCAATCCTCACTGCGCTTCGACTGAGTATATGGTCCTTAATTCCCGACTTTCTTTCATACCTCTTTAACTGTTTGTGTGAATTTGTTTTCAATAAATGTTTGCTCAAATGGTAAACAGGAAATTTTTGTGAGCATGTGAGATTTTTGTCACCTCTCACTTTTGGTTGTCTTAGTTCATTAATTTATACCTTTTAAATTAGTACTCAATCGTCACTTCGGTTTGACGAAGTATATTTTCCATAATTCCCGACTTCCTTTCATACCCCTTTAAGTGGTTGTTTGAGTTTTGTTTTAAATTAATATTTTCTGAAATGGTAAGCCGGAAGTTCATGTGAGCATCTAAGATTTTTGTCACCTCTCACTTTTTGTTGTCTTAGTTCCATAATTGAAACCTTTTAAATTGGTACTCAATCACCACTGCGTTTTGACATATTATAATTATCATGTCTCCACTTCATGTTGAACCTCTGTAACTTGTTATGGGAGTTTGTTTTCAATTAATATTTGTTCAAATGGTAAGCATGAAGTTTATGTGAGCATTTGAGATTTTTGTTACCTCTCACCTTTTCCTATCTTAGTTCCTTAATTGAGGCCTTTCTAATTAGTGCTCAATCATCATTGCGCTTTGACTGAGTATATGGTCCATAATTCCAGACTTCCTTTCATACCCATTTAACTGGTTGTGTGAGTTTGGTTTCAATTAATATTGGCTGACATGGTAAGCAGGAAGTTCATGTTAGCGTCTGAGTTTTTTGTCACATCTTACATTTTGTTGTCTTAGGTTCATAATTGAGGCCTTTTTAATTGGTGCTCAATCCTCACTGCGCTTCGACTGAGTATATGGTCCTTAATTCCCGACTTCCTTTTCATACCCCTTTAACTGGTTGTGTGAGTTTGTTTTCAATTAAGGTTTGCTGAAATGGTAAGTAGGGAGTTTATGTGAGCATCTGAGATTTTTTTCACCTCTCACATTTGTTGTCTTAGTTCCATAATTGAGACCTTTTTAATTGGTGGTCAATCATCACTGCGCTTCGACTGAGTATATAGTCCTTAATTGCCGACTTCCTTTCATACCTCTTTAACTGATTGTGTGAGTTTGTTTTCAATTAAGGTTTGCTGAAATGGTAAGCAGGAAGGTCATGTGAGCATCTGAGGTTTTTGTCATCTCTCACTTTTTGTTGTCATTAATTGGCAAAGGCCTTTTTAATTAGTACTCATTCATCCCTCCGGCTTGGCGAAGTATATTGTCCATAATTCCCGACTTATGTTGTAAGTCTTATGTCTTAAGTTCAAGTAATTAGTCTTAATTAGTTCATTAACTGAGGACTTTCTAATTAGTACTCAATCATCACTTCGGTTTGTCGAAGCATATTAACCATATAATTCCCGACTTCATATACCTCATTATAACCTTTTTAATGGATGTTTAAGTTTGTTTTCAATTAATGTTTGCTCTATAATATTAATTACAAAGTTAATGTGCGCATCAGAACATTTTGGCACCTCCCAATTTTTGTAGTCCTAATTCTTTATTTGAGGCATTTTTTAATTTGTATAAGTGATCGATTATTACCGTGCTTTTGCCGGAGTTCAAATGAACATTTGAAAATTTTGTCACCTATCACTATAAGATATACACATTTGACAATAAGTCACAGTACGTTAATTACACTTTGGATCCGTCTGTATGTAACCTCCTCGACCACACACCACATACATGACACAAATTTGAACGTGGAGTTGATACGGTGCTGAACGTGGTGCCGAATCTGGTGACGAATGTGGTGCTAGCTTTACGCTGGTCTTACTAGGCTAGGTTAAGGTACACTTCAGCGTTAGGCAGGCAGATTAATCATCGATCTAAATGGTCAGCTTACCAAGGTATTCCAAAAAAAACTATTGGCAAAAATACCATGACAGCAAATCAAAGCATTTCAGCTTTCCATTCAACAAGTGGCAAAGCTAAGATAACTTCCGGTCGGTTTCCAAGCATACCTTTGGCCTATACTACGTATTTCGAGAGTCGAAACTCCTATACCTACCGTGTTACAAAATCGTGATACATTTTTAAGTCACCCACCCATATAGGTTCCAAGTGAGGGCAGTAGAGAGTCAAGCATTCAAAAATAGAACATACCAAAGAAATGTGTAAATTAAATATTCTAGGGAAATTGTTAATTAAAAAAAATTACGAACAATTTAATTTTAACGTTACTTTTTGTGCACTTTTAGTTCAATAAACCAATAATTGTAAAAGTCATTAAAATAACAACTTTGATTTTGACGTCATTCATGGATCAAGTGCAAAAAAAAAAATGACAAACCATGCACACAGTGCAGGTACTTTTCGCGATACCGTACGGTACGGTACGATACCAATGCGTTTATTTCTCATTGTTTTACGTCTAAGCATGACAAATTGAAAGTTTAAAGCATTATAAAGGAATTAATGCCTAATCTTATCGAAGCCGTTATGCATTACGCCTAGACCCTAGCCTAGTTGATGAAGGTCGGCCAACACCATAGGTCTATTTAACGTTAGCGAAGGGCCGGCCCTAGCCTCCTGTACACTCCCGGTTCCGTAGTAATTGCAGTCTGCCTGTTTTTATTTCATAAAAGCTAGGCGTACGCAGTCAGACATCTGTGATCCTGGAGATTTACAATGTAATATAAGCTAAGGTGGATCTAGGCCTAGTTATCTGGTTATTAAAGCCTAGTTTAGGCTCGGGATTATCGGGTAGTATGAAAAAGGCTGAAGAATTCAAGTTGCCAATTTAACCTATTCAAATTCATACCTAGTCGTTAGGCCTACAAAAAAGCTATATTATTGTTAGTTATGGATTCGAATCATTTACCATCGTTTGGCCGTAATTTCTTTAACTTTAATCCGTTTCTGTATGCTGACATTGTAGGATTGCTGTTGTTTACAGGTCTGCGGCCTCACGAACGCCACCAGTAATGTCAAAAAGTGTATTGTGGGATATGACTAATAGCTACATTCTTGCAAGACTACATGCAAGTTAGAACTTGACTAACATTAAAAAGAATTAAGGCTATAATTTGCTTCAAATTAGCTGCACAAACCTACTAAATTCGCCTGGTGATTTGTTGTGTACACTGCTTGAATTTAAACAGTTCGGAAGCAACCCAAAAAACTGGGTCCTTTGAAATACCCAAAAAATTGGGTACTTTGATGTATTACGTCATCGCATGAGCCTACACATTTGACTAGCCCACACTAAACATATGGAGTTTCTCATTTTCCGCTCCGGATTGTCCAAAATTACAAAGAATATCCTGGAATTTTGGAGACGGATAGTAAATAGATATTCAAAACTTTATGCCGCTGCTTTTTGATATCCACGGTCGCCTTTTTAAGAAAATAAATAAAACAGATTATGGGCAGTCTGTTCATTTTCTCAAAAAGGCGACGATGAATTTCAAAACGCAAAGGCGAAAAGTTTTTAATATCTGTTTACTATCCGTCTCCAAAATTCTAGGATATTCAGTGGAATTTGGACAATCCAGAGCGGAAAATGAAAATGACGTAATACATAAAAGTACCCAATTTGTTGGGTATTACAAAGTACCCAGTTTTTTGGCTTGCTCCCGAACTGTCAAACAAAAGTTGGCAAAGAATTTATGGATACTGGAAATGAAATAACCCATATTCGGATATTTGTGAAGGGAACATTATTTATGCCAAACATAAGGTGACACATGCAATCATTGTTACAGTTAGGCTCATTTTGTCATGAAAAACTATCAACTCTTATATCAGTGTATGTGGTTCAATCCAATGAATTGGTAGTTTGCCATGCCCATCTAAAACCTATTAACTTTCTGGTGTTAAATGGAACACATTACACAGTTTAATAATTCAATTGTGTGGGGTAAAGAAATAATAATGTGTAAATAATATAAGAAATATACTTCAATTGACTTAAATAGCTGGTACAGGTTACATGAAATGGTGTGTAAATTCAGGTTTTTAAAAACAGTTCAACACATTATTCTCCCATTAACTTCCAAATAATCATTTCTATTAATTTTCATGTACATTTAAGATACAGGAATTGGGAGTTCATTGTGGAGGTAACAAATTTACAAGCTTTGACATCACAGTTTTGATTTTCTTCAATGAACACCTGTATAAATTTAACTTCAAGAACTGGTAATCAACTTTACAAACATTCCTGACAATTTCCTTATGAGACATCTTCTGTGGATGAACGCACTGCCATAAGTCCTCCATGTATCACTACAGCTTTAGCTGAAATCAGCAAACTTTGTGAAGTGATGCTGATATTGGTATAGATATACCACAGTATTATTTCATTTATTTGTTATTATTTCACAATATGAGTTTTTAATAAAATAAAAAAAACAGAAAACAACACAATCTGAGTTTCTTCCTATGCAGTCTAACAACTATAGATCCCCATGACTGTAAAGTGTGACCTATATTCATCTGAGTTAAGCCTAGTAAAGACAGTGTGATTTTTCATGTCTGTTTACTGCAAATAAAAGCCTGGTCTGCTGGCTTTGATGTTGAATTTTTATTTGGGCTTTGTGTCTTTTTTTTGTTAGGAAGACAACATTTTATGTATAAAAAGGGTACACTAAAATAACCATGTCATATCCTCATAACCTGATAATAGTACATTTCACTACCAAAAAAATCATTATACATGTGCCTGGAGTCAGAAAACATTTGGGCAGGGTATTGTGTTTTACAGAATAATATACAGGTATTCAGCTCACTAATATCTGGTACAAAATCATTTTAAATTGCAAAAAATATTCGTACTCTGTAGTACAGTCAATGATTTTTAACAATCATACAACATAAAAGTTGGAATACTATTGCACTTTAATAATTTGTTCATTGGATAGCAAAAACAAATGAGAGCAGAACTAAAGATTGCCTATCAATGAGAAAGAAATTGCATGAAGCAAAATTTTCAAGTGGGGCTTTTTTATCTTCCCAACTTTAAAGCTTGATAAACTTTTGCAAACAAATTGAAAGCAACTTGAATAAGTGATACACATAGAATAAAAAATTCAGGCTGCATTATAATATATAGGCCTATTCCAAAGAGTTTCATAATTATTTTTTAAGTTAAACTTTATGAATTTAGGGCTTGTAATTGTTGGTAAATAATGTTGAACAGAAAAATGTGAATAAAACTGAAAACTTAATAGTTTATTAAAATAGAAATAGAAATAATAAGTGAGCAATTCGATCTACTGTATCTCTACCTATCTAAACAAGTTGGCACTTAAGTTACTTTTACTTTGTTTTATACACACCTATCTGCCAGTTGGTCAGTCTGTTTAGACTATGTTTGATAGGTGTTTTGATGATAACCAACTATAAAACTAATTAGACCGAGACCTTTATTGGTCTAATGTCCACCACACCCTAGCTAACAATTGTAATGCTGCGTCTCAAGCATGGCCTTTTTATCATGACAGACATTAACAAGTCAATACCATGGTAATGTAAATAGCCCGGTAATATAAATAGCCCTAACGTCATGCTACCAAATTGCAAGTGGTTTCACACAATGTAGGTCTAAGTTACACTAACGTTACTGTAGCCTGGCTAGGCAACACAATGACCCATGATTACCCTGCGACGCTTTTTAAAAGCAATCAATCGCTACATACATGTCTGAATAAAATAAGATTTGATAAACAACTTATTCTTGTTCCTTAATAAAACTAAAATTATTACCCATATTTGTCAACGTTTACATCTGTCAGTTAAGGTTAAACTAACGGTGTACATACGGCGTTAGCTAGCTTCAGACTGTTCAACAACTGGCACAATTAAAATGATATATATGTGTATATGTATATATGTATATATGTATATGTATATATGTTTATGTATATATGTATGTGTGTATGTATATGTATGTATGTGTATGTGTATGTGTGTATATATATGTATATATACATATATATATATATATATATACATATATATATATATATATATATATATATACATATATATATATATATATATATATATATATATATATATACATATGTATACATATATATACATATATATATATATATCTATACATATTATATATATATATATATATATATATATATATATATATATATATATATATATATATATATATATATATATATATATATATATATATATATATATATATATATATATATATATATATATATATATATATATATATATATATATATATATATATATATATATATATATATATATATATATATATATATATATATATATATATATATATATATATATATATATATATATATATATATATATATATATATATATATATATATATATATATATATATATATATATATATATATATATATATATATATATATATATATATATATATATATATATATATATATATATATATATATATATATATATATATATATATATATATATATATATATATATATATATATATATATATATATATATATATATATATATATATATATATATATATATATATATATATATATATATATATATATATATATATATATATATATATATATATATATATATATATATATATACAGGCATGAAGTTTCCCGCCTCCAAAACAAATATTATAGTATAGAGCTACCAGCGATGTCGGAACCACGGGGGCAACGGCGGCGACTTCTCCCTTGCCCTAGCGTGAGGGGCGAAGGGGCAGGAGGTTTTTTAAAAGTTAGGGTCGACGGAGGCAGGAGGTGCTCTTTTAAAAATTAAGGGCGACCGGGGCAATGTAACATACATTTAGTATTTATTTAACACAAATAAAGCATGTCATTTACCAGGAGCCCTTAAACAGAGGGTAGTGATGGCAGGATGAAAGATCTCCAATAAATTTCAAAAGCTTTGGCCTTTTACCTATTCGCCCAATGGGCAATTGCCAACACTGCTCCCCAATCCTCAATGCATAGGTGAGATTTGTCCACCAAATGTTGGGGTGTCAAAAGTGTGTGGAAGGGGGGAGGGGCGTAAAATCACGTTACGGACACAAAATATCACCATACAACTTGAAAATTATACGTGGGGTGGGGCAAGTGCCCCTTAAATCCCGCCTATGCTGAAACCATATGTGTAGGAACCGGGGCCAGGTCCGACACCCCTGAAAGCTACCCCACGAAAAGGCCCCAGACCCATCATATATGGTAATGATAACAAACAATATTAGCAGCACCTCTTAACAGGATCCAAAATCCTCAAACTTGCAAACACTTCCCCGGTATTCAAAAAGGAAGTAATATATTGACGATTTTTAGTTTGAAAATTATCTTACCACATGTCAATTATTTTTAGATACAGATACATTTAGCATTACCCAATAAACACATATGTTACAACTTAATTTAACACGTCAATGTTGAATGAAATTGATTTCTTTGTGGTTTTACAGTACAGCAGGATAACTAATTATCTAGGAGAATTGTGGGATTTGAATTGATCATCTCCAGCGTACGTGGAAGGGTGAAATAGACATGACACAGCTTTACTTATATAGAGAGGGACATATAGAAGCCAGAAAAATATCCCCTTATCTCCATGTTGGATATTTCCTGAGTCGCTTGTCAATAATACTTGTTGTAACTCTTGATGTGAATTTAAAGGCCAGTTCTCGTATCAATGTGAAGCAAAACATATGCACTGACAACTTTTCGATCAAAAACTGCAGCGGAAGTGACATCGCTGGTATGTAGCAAATTTACTGGTGCTGTGTCAAACAATTTTTTGTGACGAAATAGAGATTCCATCTTCGATCTTAATCAATCCCAAACTTGATGATGACCATTTTATTTCAACTGGTTTCTTTCAAATGGTACACATGAAAAATCGAACATCTCAAGGTCACCAAAAATTCACGCCCCACTGCCCCCAAACTCCATACATACAGTGTACAATTAAACATGCACTATATGAACGTATATAGCGTGTACACTATTTTAAGAACTATGGAGTGAGGGCGATCTTGCGAGAAGATGGGAAGTCCAGTCCCAGAAATATCGTAGATGTCAGGGCACAATATTGGCATGAAGATTCGGAAAATGCTGGATTGTGATTAGGAAATGTAAAGTCTTTTCCCCGGAGAAAAGTCCAACTCAGTGGCGGCGCCAGACGCCACGAACTGGGAGGGACGTACCCCTACCTCTCGATATTTTCTCCTGAAATTTAGACGAATTGGAAAATCGATCATAGGGTCTTGGCGAGAAGTGGCGGACTTTGTCCTCCCATGGCGTCGCTATTGGGGGACCCATACCTACTCCTCCCGCTCCATATTTTCTTTTCAGTTTTGGACGAATTCGAAGTCGATCTTTGCGAGCAGATGGGAGGTCGTGTCTCCTGTCTCTCTGTGGCGCCGATACTGGCCGACTCCAACTATACGCCACTATAGGAAAGGTTCACACATTTAAAAAAAGCACTGATACTTGATATTCGTCTTATTAGCATTGTGAGACAATATGAACGATTATTTCAAATAACAATCAGTAGCAAAAAATCATCACCAATCATTTTACAGTTTTTCTCACTTCCAGCAAATGCTATACCATCAGTGAAACTGTATTGATTTATTATGCAAGCTCCTTGTTTGTTTGTTTTGATGCCCTGCCAAGTAGTTTAAAGGAAAACATTTTATAGTTTCTTCATAACCCAATTATCAGTCAAAAAGGAAAAACCATCTGCAGGTGATAAAAAGGAAAAAACAGGAAAATATATTACAAACTGGCCACCATGCATGCATTGAGTACTGTGGCGTAGAATATGTGGCATTTTACCAAGTCACATTCCCGAAGCTTAGTCATGAGTATGGCTGCATGAGACTACATTTGACTGTAATCGAAATGATAATGCAATCGTTGTAATGTAATGTAATAACAGTGACAACCAACTGATAAAGATGACCATGGACAGATGGAGACCACTGCGATATGATGACAGTAAGGAAGGTGACAACAACCAAAGTGATGCCATGCTAACCGGTTCATGACGGCCACTGTCATAAAGACGACCACTCTCAAAATCAGCAAATAGATCATGTCAACTGCATAGCGATCGTCTCCCTGCCACTCATACCCCTCACAAAAGTAATTGGCCACCTTACCTCGCCATGCAGTGGTTTAGAAAATGTGACACTTTACCAAGTCACATTTCGAAGCTCAGTATGTATGGAACTACTTTTTACCTTTAACTCCTCTAACGATAGCAATACCCACTGTGCGTTTTTTTTTTATTTTTTTATGCTATGAATCATGGACAGATGGATGCTTCCGTCACTTCGCTTAGCCATTTTTCACGTGCACGTGTGCAAAGCACGTCCCTGATAACAACGGAAGACTACTTATTCTACGAAAACAATCATGACGCTGGTAAATTGTGAACAACCATAACCCAGCCAAACTGATGACGACGACGACCATAGTGAGGCACACAATTAAGATGATGAAAATGACGACTTCCGGAATGATAAAGACGACTTTCAAATAACGACCAGCGAAATGATGAGGAAGAACATAGCGCCCATCAATATGATGACAACGACAACCGTGACAGCAACCAAACTGATGACGGCAACCATGACGACCATCGTCATAGTGACGACCACTATAAAAAGCAGCAAATTGATGTTGTCTGTTGTTAATCACCAAAACATAGCAACTATTGAAGATTACTTGAATAATAACTGTGCCCGTAGGGTCCTAGCTACGCCACTGAAGATGAACATGTGATTACAAAACCGTGGACGACCATGGTGACTACCATACCGATGAAGATGACAACAACAATTTCCGAAAAGATTAAACGATAACAACATCCACCAAAGCCACTAAAGTGATGACGAAGAACAGGATTACCACCTATTGGTAAAGACAACCATGCAGACCCTGTATGACTGCATGAGAATCATAACTATGAAATTGATGCCAGGTTGTCGAAGAAGGAGTCTAATGACGACGATGATATCAAGACCAAAAAGTGATAATGGTGACCGTGCAGACGACCACGGTGGCAATGCCGATCACTAATGAAAGTGACGATGACTACTTCGAAACATAAAAGACGACAATGACGCATATGAAAATGATGCACATACAATCTTGACCACATAATATATGGCAGAGATGATGAAACCCATGCATCATCTTATAATGATATAGGCATGACCATCACCACCACTAAAGCGTTTTTTTTTTTGCATGACCCACCCGTAACTTCATTTGGTCCACCACGTTTTTTTTTGCATGACCCACCCGTAACTTCATTTGGTCCACCACGTTTTTTTTAAATATGGTACTGATTGGCCAACCTGCCTTAGGTTAAAAAATTATTATCATTTCTAGCAATTTTCATATAATTTCAAGAGAAAGACTTACTTCCAAGGATAATTTTACCGAATGTTTTGCCGTCCCCCATAACATAATGGTAAAGTCGACTAAAAATTACGATGACAAGAAAAATCGTCTCAAAAAAACTTTACTTGAAACTTAGTAAATCTTACATTTGATCATAGGTGTAGGAACCGGAGAAGCACTGGGGGTTCCCTCCCCAATTTTTCCGAAAAATGACAAAAGTGCCCCTTTTGAAAATAAATAGTGCCCCTCAATTACTGTAAAAAGTGCAAGAACTGGTTGAATTTGCACTCACTTTAAAAAATTACAAAAGGATCTCTTTAAAAATGAAATGCCCCTTAATTACTGACCCAATAGTAGGAAACTGAAAACTTTTGTCACTTCCATGTACGGGAAAATGGATTGGAAAATCGCCCCTTTCTAAAAATGAAGCGCCCCTTTTACTTTTCTTTATTATCTACAGACAGGGGGTGGACATATGCATATGACTTGGTGAAGTGCCCCCTAAGAGGTCGACCCCCTCCCATACACACACTTTTCGAAAGCTTCCTACACCCCTGCATTTAATACATTTTATTTCAACACGGTTGTTTATTGGTCGTGATTGCTAAGTAATTGTTCATTAGATTTCAAAGCAACCTAGCCATTGTTACCTCGACATACCTTAAGAATGCTGAATATTTATTTTTTTGCTGAATAACTTCGTGGGCATAACCAAGCGCGGATCATGGGGGTGCGCGTGGGGCGCACCACCCTGTCAGACCACATATACCCACCGCACTTAAGTCTCTTTTTGCTCAAATTTCCATTCTAATAGAAATTATGATTGATATCTACATACGTCATTACGTTTAGAACTAGAGTGTGAGAAGAATAATAACGTCTTTGCAAGTTTTGCGCAAAGAGTATCAAACCGCAGGCACAACGGAACAAGCGTTAGTCAGAACTGATGTCCGCGCCCCTTTCGGAAATTCCTGGATCCGCGCCTTATAACGTAGCACCCAGCTGTGTATATCTGTTGCCCACATGCCTTACTAAAAATCTCAACTTACAGATTTAAACAATTAAACGATAATTTATTGTTAGAACAAAGTTTGTTTATTTTTTGTTTAAATTCAGAAACAGTTATGATTATTTGTCATGATATTTTATGATCAAACATGAACCCTCCTTCTTTCATATAAAACATTTAATACAGGCCATGCACTTTGCAATCTCTAAACCACAAGAAAAACGTCACTGTTACATGAAGATTTGTTTTGAAGTTGCGCAGTGCAACACAGAATATAAAAAAAAAGTGTTTATCTATGGCTTTACTAGGGCAATAACCTATTCAGCCAGTTTGAGATGATTTATTGCAAGTGTCAGTTAGCAAATGTTTAGGAAGCCATATATCACTATGTACACCAGTCAAACTAGAAATACTGGTCTGACTTTTTGATAACATGATGAATAAAGATCAGCCGATTGATTCTAAAGCAGCAAGAACCATAATTATTTTTATGTTATCAGGAATATTCCCAGAAAGAGAACAATTTTAGAAAAAATTTAGTACAAAAATCATATTGATATGTTATTCCTACCAGGAGATATTCAAATTTTAAGGTTTACAAAAAATGTTAATAAACGAATAGGAAAAGGCTCAGTATGACATCACAGCAACACATTCTCCCACAAAGTTGAAGTATTTCATTAAAATCTATCATCCTATTTATTAGTATAACCTGCTAGAAAAGTAAATTGATGTATTTATATACATTTCCAAATATACCCTACTTCAATCATTTTTGGAAAAGCCTTTCTAATTATACAGAAACAACCAATTAACTTTCAAAGAAATACATAAACATTTGCAATAGAAATGTCTCTATGACATCATCAAACACGAATTTATCATACTGTATAAAAACTTTAAAATGCAATTGGGAAATTTTTGAAAATCTATATCTCCTGAACAAAATATGATATCGACCTGATTTTTGTACCAAATTGGCTCTAACAGTATGCTCTTTTAAATAATATTTCTACAAAAAAACATGGAAAGATTCCTTTAACTCTAACATGATACTACGGAATTTACGAAATTTAGCTGACCCTTTGAATGGTGATATAACCACCCAGACAACTTGGCAGATCTCAAGTTCATAGCGCGTCTTACATGAATCGCGGGTTAATGCGCTTCAAAAGTAAAAAATGCTACGCACACTTTCTTATAGGGTTTCCATCCAAAACTAACGGGCTCCCAATGCACCACACATATGGAAATCGTACACGGTGTCAGTCGATCAAAATTACAATGTGACCGAGGCAAAATTGTCGATTGCATGGCTGCAGTTGTCCAGTAAGTTAATAATATTGTTCGGTCCTTGTTGTTAACTTGTTGTGACGGTCCTGTTTTATATGACAAACCACCACGGTCACAACGTAGTGGCTCGACAGGTTGTGGGACTTTTACAATGTGTTACCAACTTATCGGACATCAAAAGAGTTCAATAACGTCTGACCTTCTGAAGGTTCATTGCTTACCATGTGATTGCGACCTTTCCAGAATGCGTTGCAGAGCTTCAAAAATTAGGCAGCTTTTACAACGCATATTGCTTTCATTTACAACGCGTCGAGGAAATGTCAAACACATATATAGGCGAGATTTTTTTGGCCGGGAGGGGGAAGGGGGTGCAAGGATCAATCACCACTCATGTTTCTTCTGTATATACATTTGTGTATTTTTAGAGTGATTTAATGATTTGCTCCCCACTTTCGGTAGGAAACTTTCATTTTGTGACTTTCCTCCCACTCCCACTTTAATGGGCAAATCCCGCTCATCATAGTGAAACACTTATAAGGGCCTATAGGCTATGTTTTAAGTTTGGACAGCGTGTTGTTGAGGTTGAGAAGAACGGATTGACAATTGATAGTGGAACAATAGTAATACATATACCTCTCATTGGTATTTTCAACATGTGTTGTCGAAGTTCAACAACAAGTTTTGACGTTAGGCGACTTGCTCTGTTGTCAAACTTCATACTTGCAGAGGCGGCGGAATGAATAATTGAAACTGGGAGGCACAGGATCTGATCCACTTTCCAACCGTTGTATTTCCAAAGCACGTAGCACAGCAGTATAGCTTTATATACGCCCCCCCCCCCTTCACCCCCGAAATTTTATAAACTTTTATCGGTCCGCAAGTCTTGTAATAGGAAGGATTTCTACCTATAGGCCCTAGATTATGATTAACCAATTACATTGATTATTAGTCGGCATATATTAGTATATTTAATAGCTAAGATGTGAAAACCTCCTAATAATGAGTCCTTAGAATATCATTCAGGAGGATATCATTTTCTTGCTGAGAATAAATGTAATTTGGTATATCAAAGTTACCCCAAAATGAAATTTGGGGTGGCTCGCACACTCTAGAAAGGCCCCAAAGAGTTTTTACAAATTAAAAGCCAGGAAAACAAAAGTAGGCAGAGGTCTGGAGGTTAAGGCCTTTTTAGTATGAACATGTCGAATATGTGGGGATGTTGCCCCACACACACACACTTTGCCTTTAGGGGAAGTTTAACACAGTGTATGCGCGCGAAATTTCACAATTTTAGTCATTTTAGGGCAATATTTGTGTTCCCTTTTTAAATGAAAAGATGTGATATAGAGTCTTTAAAGAAACTAGTTTTTCATTGTTTGAAAGGGCATGTTCTTTCTCTAAAAGGGCACTTTTCCTTCTGAAAAGGGCACTTTTCCTTCTGAAAAGGGTACCTTTTAAACTTTTGAGAAAAGTGGGGGATGTGCTCCCTGTGCTTCCGGTTCCACCGCGTATGACAACTTGTATTTCCAACCTCTGACCTTATTATGTCACATACATAGTTTGTACATCAACGTGACTTATTTACATATAACAGACCCTTAAAGGACAAGTTCAGTGGTCAAGCATGCCCATCTTATGTGAAGAAAAAAAAACTTCACAAGAAACAAGGTGGGAAAGAAAGCCTTCAAAAATCTTATTCCGTTAAGGTTATATCGAAGTTTAAAGTTTGGTATCATTTGTGTAGAAGCGACTGAAATCAAGACTAGTTGTGATGTCATAGCCTCAAATTTTTTCTGTATTTTTATGTAGTCTATCATATTTTGTCCTGCGATTCTGTGGCTTAAAAACCATAAGATATGTCAAAAAAGTAGTAAACCTGAATCTATGAAGGGTATTTATAATATACCACCACCTGAAAAAAGTTTAGGGATATGTAATTTAAATTGTGAAAAAATTCAATAAACTTTCTTTAAAATACATAAAGACTTTGAGGAATCTGAAGTTGTGACATCACATTTAGTCTGATTTCAGTCGTTTTTACGGAAATGATACCAAACTTTAAACTTGAATTTCTTTTTAACGAAAAAAGATTTGTTTTAAATGCTTTTTTCACCATTTTGTTTCTTTTGAAGTCCTCTTTCAAAAAAGATGACCATGCTTGACGACAGAAGTAATCCTTTAAGCCCAACTCTCCCGGTCCCTGAAAATTTTCCACCACGTACGTTTCCCGTGATCTTTGCAAACTCCTATATAATTTGCGGGGAAGTTGATTGTAAGTTCTAATAATTGTTATTATTTGGGGTCATATTTCAATTTTTCTTCTTAACCTAATTTCAGACTCGCATTTAGGTTTCATGAGATTAATTAGGCGGTAGATAGGATTTTTTTTAAATATTTTTATTTTATTTTTAGCGAGCAATATCAGCTTATAGGGAAAATAAACATATGTGTTATTTTTCGGGCTTACATTATTAAAAAATGGTTTAATTTTTTTACCCTAATTCTTACGGTTAGAGGACGAACCCATTGAGAATGATTTAACCAACATTTGTGTATGATCTACCCAATAGAGCGTGCATTACCCATCGCGTACAGATTTTTGTTCGGCCCGTTTTTGTACGTTTTATCCATCAGTCCATTGTTACTGCATTATTTAATTGACGTTTGACCATCTTACATTTGTTAAGTGTACTGTGGGCGGAACAATAGAGGGTGGGACGAGTGGATAAACCCCACTGACCCGAGCAAAATCTATATTTTTGGGGGCCCCGACCATTATTTTTAAGAGGGCGGGCGCCAATTTCCTCAAATATACCAGTTGCGTCACTGCCCCAACAGTTCAGTGCCACAATAAGTCCAAAATCACCATAAGAAAAAGCCAAGTGTAATTAATGTTTGGAATGAGTCGCTATCTTTTGTATCTGTTTATTTTTGAATTTTGAAAATCGATTAGAAAAGGTTTAAGAGCATTGACCAAAACATTTATTAACAAACAATTATTCGCAAAAGTTATTTCTATTTTTAAATTCGTAAAATTCAACAAAGAAATGGATTTTTGAAACAAATTTGACATCTTTAATCTTTATTAGTCGGAAGAGATCTAATGGACGGCATCTAAAAAATATATTGGCATAAAAAGTTTGTAAAACTTGTTTGTGTTTTTTCTATAAAAATAAACCAAAAAAACGGATCCAGGAAAATGTTCAGGGGTGCGCAAGGAGGGTTTTCAGCTTGGTGAATACTAAAATAGAATGTGTTGGTCACAGCAGGGAGTTGAACTCCCTGTTCACAGAGATGGATCGTTTAATCCAATGGACATCATCTGATAGTGAATCTAATTAGATAAAACATTTTTTAATTCAATAAACTGATAAACTTTATCAAAATTTTCAAACAAAGGCCTGCAAGCTGTTAATTGATGATTTATATTATCAGATCATTGCTCCCTAACAGTAAATTGCTACTGCATTTTTTTCTTTACAACTATAATGGGGAATTACTACTGATATGCAGTAGCTCAGTCGTTAAAGATTATTGCTCGTATATGCAAAAAGTATCGGGTTTTGATTCCCACCGCGAGCACTGCTTTGTGTAATTAAGCAAGAGACTTTACTTCAATCTGCTCCACTGAATCCGTTAAGTTAATGAGTACCAAAATTGCTAGGGAGTTAACCTACGATTGACTGGTGTCTCGTCCAGAGAGGGAAGGGTGGGGAGGGGGCGGGGTCATGTGCTTCCATCCGCTTGGGCATGGGAAGAGGGGAGAAGCACCGGCCCTATGGGCCTAATTGATCGGATGGATCTAACTTTAATGGTCACTCAATTCACCCCTTGACCCTTTTCCTGGAGGTGCCGGATTCCTTTTGTCTATAATTTACGTATACAAAATGACGTATAAACAGATAAATGGTTATTGTAAGCAATATATGATACAGATAACTTACCAGGAGAGATAACATCACATAAAAAATATATTCCATTATACTCCCGTCTCGTGATGCACTAAAAGTAAAGTTATGACACAATAAGCTTGACCCCAGTAAAAATAATATTTTATGTCGAAGAAGTTTAACCTATTTCTTTTCCCCCGCAATGATTGTTTCTTCAAAATTCTTGGCTAAGCTTTCATCATAGACTTTCCATATAAGAAGACGTAATTACTTCATTCACTAGTCCTCGGCCTGTTGGCCATAAATCGAAATAGCAAGCATATCTCATGTCCAATGGATGTTACATAACTTACATTTCACTGCTTGTGTTTTCCACGAGTTAAATTCAAATTGATTCCTTTTCATTAAAGTGCAAAGGGAAGGGCAATTTTGAAGGTTATATTTCCGTCATAAATTTTCCCATTTGCAAGTCATTATCATCGCCGATTCAGAGGTCAAAGTTCACACATACCTCATTGGGCTCGATTCTTTCGAATGTAACAAGACGCCATATCAGTAAATTATCTCAATGAATCCATTTGTTATCATCTATGTATAATTTTCGATATCATAGCTTAGCCAATAATGTTATAGGCTTATTGATGTCGTCTCTCATCGCCCATGATTAATAATGAGTAACATTGCAACTGTTACGTGATGTCATTCATGAACTACGCGCCAAGGTATGTTCTCAATGTTTTAGCAAAAACATCGCG
>JAIGNY010001352.1:1882500-1897500 GCA_020152595.1 Chiridota heheva | reverse complement strand
ATCACAAAATATGCATAAAATATGCAAATTGATATCTGATTTTTAAAAGTGTGGTCAAATGATCTATTTTTAACCGATTTTGATGATTTCCTTTGGATGCTTATCATGGTTTTTAATATATTGTGCCTCTGTAAAGCTGTACCTCAATATAACTTTAATTACACCAAGGTGGGTTTTACTGGTGTATACGTGGGCTTCATCACATCCATCCATCGAAAGTGCAGTGTATCTCATTTGAAAGTGACTTTCATTTTCTGTTTCACCCAACCACAACCTGACAACTCACGATCTTTGAACTCGTAGTTCCGTGTTCCAGCGTTTCTTTTTGAGCCCACCAATTCATCTTAAATATCCATGTTTCAATTTTTGTCTCGGAAAATGATTTTGAAAAGACCAAAAACACATTAAATTCTTGTTGTTGACAGATATTAGGTACAAAAACTTACAGAACATATGTTTATTTGTGGTAAGAGCTTCCTCAATAAACCAACTTGATATATTATTGGGTAATTTCGAAATAAAGATATATATATATATATATCGTCATATTGCTGCAATTATAGACACCACAGAACTGGATCCGTGCATCCGAGTACGGTAATTGACATCCGGGCTCTTGCCAACTAAAAACGTATCAAAGGAACTTGATTCTGTTCAGGAATTTAAAGCTCTTTCTGTTGAAAATAAAATACCTGTTTATATATACCTTTAAATACTGAATTTAGTTTCATTTATTAATTAAAAGTTTCTCATCCCAAAAAGTCGGCATAGTAACGAAACCAGGTGAACAGTCCCTTCTCTTTATAATTAATTCAATACTGTTTTTTTTACCATAATTTTATAGATGTAAAGGGTTATACAGTCAAGCAAGATATGGCAGAATAATAGAAGACTTCGAAAATGGTGAACAGGCTACGGAAGCATTACAAAATCTTCAGATCTTTTTCAAAAGTTTAATACAATTTTTTTATCATTTGGGTAAAAACAATTAAAATCAGACTACTTATGACGTTCCGTCTTCAGATTCCTCAATGTCTTTATTGTTATTTTCATATTTTCATGCGAGTTTGCGGCTTAAAATCATTGGAAAATAAAACAGAGTATAGTATAAGGAAAATTATAATTTACCCCCTGAAGAAAATTTGAGGGAAAATAATTCAAGTAGTAAAACAATTATATCACTCAATTTCCTGTAAAATACATTAACAATTGTCGAGAAAGTGAGAATGGAGGCACCAACCTTCCATAGTAGACTTACTCTGCCAGTCGCTTTTACACAGATAAGACAGGACTCCAAACTTGAGTATATTTTCAAACGGAATAAGATATTGAAGTATTTAACCAATTTGTTTTGTAATAAACTTCTCTTTTTCGATAAACTTGCATGACCTATGCTGAACTAATCCTTTCGGAAAACAAATTTATAGGAATATATTCACGTGGTCAAGCAAGTGCGTTGTGTGTGATGGAGGGTGATTAACAGATTAAATCGACATAGTGCTGAAAAATACTTTGAATTAATGTTCCGCTTTAAGATATCCACTAGAAAATATTCCACAAAAAGATTTGTAAATTTTTCGCAAATGTCCAAAGACCATACTTTGAGTTAAAAATAAACAAGGGATCATATCAAAACATTTAAAACTATTTTCAATGTTAAATTGATCATTTCATTAATTTTTGTTTGTTCACAACATTTCCAAAATACTTACAAACAAAATTTATGAAGAAATTCCGTAGTAATAGATCAATAGATTATAATGGCAATATTTCCAACGGAAATGTTTACAAACAAAAAATCTGAAGAGTTTAACAGGATAAACAGTCAGGTAGCATGCCTATTAATGGGAACATAAATGTTCCTAAAATTGGGAACATTTTGCTACATGGAAGCCGCCATTTTTTGTATATTTCCCATGATCCTTTGCTATCCTAACCTTAAAGCCTTATGCAATGTTACATATTTCAAATTTGAAATAAATCTAGGAAAAATATCTTTGCTAGAAGAAACTTAAAACTCATGAAAATATCCTCACTACCACTTTTCCACTCCCATTTGATATTTTCACCACGCCGTTTTCGAAATATTAGAAGAAAAAAAAAAACAATAGAGCTAGGCTTTTAGGCGCGAAACGGCCATTTTGAAAAATGTTTTTCAACACAAGGATTTTTAATATTTTAAGTACATAAATTAGAAACTATGACATTTTATCGCAACATCTGAACACTATGACTGCATGACTTCAATATTCTCGTGTGTTATAAATGTTCCTATTAATAGACATACTGCCGGACTGATAAAATACATTTAGGGATTAACTAGCAAAATACAAAAACTGAGAAATGTCACCAAATGTTCAATTCAATCCAATTCATTTATGTACCCTTATGTACCCAGTACCCTTCCATTGTCACCCTTACCCACCCGCTATACCTGCTTAGACTTAATATTTGATAACAAGACAAAAAAAATTCTTCAATTTTTTGGTTAATAAAGAGATTGAGGGTATCTGGATTAGAGTTGAATACCCGAATAGACATGATTTTTTCTTTACAATTAATGCATTAATGGTAAATTTTAGATCACACCCTTTTCTTTCTCGCGCTCTAGTATCCACCTGTCCATCCACAATTCTCATATTTCCCTTCCCATCCTGAAATATAATAATAAGTAAAATGCTAGAAGCGGGATATGTCAGTATACAATTTGCTAATAGTACATAATCGAGAAATTGATTGTAAAAATTAATATATAAGATTAAATATCGCTCAAATTTCTTCAATTTTCTGAATTTTTTTCTCTCCAATTTTCTTCGTTTTCGGACAATTTTCTTCAATTTATTTCATTTTGGGGTATTTTTTGCGATTTTCAGGAAATGTTGCCAGATTTTTAACAAAATTTCCAATAATTCTACGAAGATCTGAAATAACTTTACCAAATTTTGGAATGATTTTACCAAACTTTCCAATAAATTTACCAAAATTTACCAGATTGCGAAAACTTTACGAAATTTCACAAAATGTTGCAAGATTTCATACAAATTTCCAACAATTTTACAAAATTTAGAATAATTTGACTAAAATCTCCAATAATTTTACCAAAATTTCTAAAAATTTACGAAGATTTATAATAATTTAACCAAAATTTGGAATAATTTTACTAACATTTCTAATGATTTTACTAAAATTTCCAATAATTTTACCAAAATTTCTAATATTTTTACCAAAATTCCAATAAATTTACCATAATTTACCAGATTACGAAAAATGTACGAAATTTCACAAAAATTGCTAACAATTTAACGAAGATTTCTAATAATTTTACCAAAATTTGGAAAAATTTTACTAAAATTTCAATAATTTTTAAATTACTAAAATTTCAATAGTTTTACGAAGATTTAGAATAATAATTACCAAATCTTATGATAATTTTACCAAAATTCCAATAATTTTACCAAAATTTGGAATTATTTTACCAAAATTTCTAATAAATTTACCAAAATTTACCAGATTACGAAAAATGTACGAAATTTTACGAAATGTTGCCAGATTTCACAAAAATTGCCAACAATTTTACAAAGATTTCTAATAATTTTACCAAAATTTGGAATAATTTTACTACAATTTCTAATATTTTTATCCCAATTTTCAATAATTTTACCAAAATTTCCAATAATTTAACTAAAATTTCAATAAATTAACCAAATTACCTTCATTTTGTCAATTTTATGTTAATACTCAACAACAAATTTTACCCAATAACATTTATTTTTCATTTTGGGGAAGTTTCAGCCTCTTTTCAATAGCATTGACATCGTTTTGGGCCATTTTGTTGATTGTGTCAGCAACTGAATACAGTTGTTTTTTGAGGCCACTACCGCTACCAGGTATGGTTTCCAGTAAACCAATCAATAAATGTGTTGTATCTCAATTTTCTTCTTCTTTAAAGTATCCTTTGTACCACATCATAGCTATTTTCATTCACATTTCTAGTTGCTGGCGCGAAGTTACGTTCATCTTCCGGAGATATAAGTGAGTAATCACCTTCCAAGCGGCTGTTTGTATTAATCTGCAGCAGAGCCTCTTCCGTTTGTGCATTTCGGAACGACATTTCTGAAACGAGATGGTAATTATTGGTTTCTTCACTCCCCGCCTGATACCCAAGCTCACGAGAAGAATCGGACAAAACAAACCGCTGTCGACCATTTGCTGTTTCGTCGATGTTTGCAGCAACTGCAGCGTCATTCATGTGTGTCTGATTTAAGGCAGCTCTAGTTTCTTCAGAGGTAAACATGCTTCCATTCGCAGAGGATGCATGACGATCTGAGCTCTCGTTAAGGCATTTCTTCTTTAGGCCTGCCTTCCAAATGATACTTACTGCAATAAATAAACCCGCGGTTAAACCAGCGCCAATTAGATATGCCGGTAGCGTGCTACGATTAGCAGGCGAGTCAGCTAAAGTAGTATCATTGTGGCACTCTATTTAAAAGGGAGAGAAAGCAAACAATTGACTATGGATTAACCTTTCTGTGAACATTAGCAAGTTTGTCGAAAAATAATTTGAAAATCTTGAAAATTGCTACCAATTTGATTGGCTAAATGTTAGTTTTTCTGTATTATTCAAGAAGTACGGTATGCAAACGTATGATGTTATCATAAAGCCCGTCCTTCACTCCATCACTACGTGATGCATGTACTGCGTGATGCATGTACTGCGCGATGCATGTACTGCGCGATGTATGTACTGCGCGATGCATGTACTGCGCGATGCATGCGCTGCGCGATGCATGCATCGCGCAAATGCCAGCACTGCGCAATGCCAGCACTGCGCGATGCATGCAATGCGCGATGCATGCAATGCGCGATGCATGCAATGCGCGATGCATGCACTGCGCGATGCATGCACTACGCGATGCATGCACTGCGCGATGCATGCACAGCGCGATGCATGCACTGCGCGATGCATGCACTGCGCGATGCATGCACTGCGCGATGCATGTACTACGTGATGCATGTACCCTTACCTTGGATATGAATGCTCAAATCAATGTTTCAAAATTCCCATGAATTAGCCAAATAGACGCCCTCACTGTTCGACTGAGACCTACTTTAATCATTTGTCAAAATACTGACGAAGGGCAGCTGCATGTTTTCTTTATTGCTATTAACGCCAGTGGTACTGGGGGCGCGGGCAGGGCAGTGGCATTGTGGTGGGGTAAACTGCCCCGGCGAAGCTTTCTGAGAGGGCGCCGAGTGCTCAAAGGGGCTCCGAAATCGTTCTGAGAACAATTTGCGCGTTCATCAATAATTTCGATTATGTGTTGTGATTAACAACAACAAAAGTTTTCCCATAACTTCTCTTTAAAAACATTTTTACTATTTCTCATAAATAAAAAAATCCTGCAATTAAGTACGTAACATTCCATTTTTGTAGTCCAAAAGCTCATGAATTTTTCACAGAAAATACACAATTTTCTGGGGACTTCGACCTGCACCCACTGGCACCATTAGCACTCGAGCAAGTCCCTGGATTTCGTGCTCGGACAATATCCGGTACATGGCAATAGCTCGTCGGCAATATTTAATATCTGCCTCTGCCATGAAGGGCAAACAATTTGATTGAATACAGCGTCTAAAAGTGAACAAATTGAAAAAAGGTAGAATGGAGAAATTCTGGAACGCTTATACATTCTATGCGCTGGAAAAAACAAAACACATATGTGTATATGTTCTTTCTCCTTTCAATTCTTGTCGTTTTCTCTCAAACCTTTTTTCTTTAAAAAATTAAAAAACATGAAAAGCATCCATCTGTCTATCTGTCCAACAGACCAAAGCCACAACTTCCAGTCATCTGGTCATGTATATGTTTCTAAACTGTTTTTAGTGTGTAATTATCAGTATTTTAAGCTTCCAAAATCACGAGAAACGCAGGGCTTCAGGGGGCTTAGCCCACTGAGCCCCTAACGGGCTTCGTCCCTGGAACTTATGCGGGCCCACAATCCGTCAGAAACATAGCGTACGCAGTACATCATATATGGTAAACGACTTATATCAATAAACATATGCCCATATATGCTCTGTCGGCTTCGTCAACTAATTAACTCGATAAATTCATATGCCATCTAAACGGTGCCGTCAGGGACGTAAAATAGGAAGGGTCACCTCTCAGGAGGAGGGGAAGAACCCCACAAATTACTCGGTCACAAGCAAAAAAGTTGCACTGGTATATGATTCCATCAAACCTTGCTGCTAATCGGAAAATATCCTTTATTCTTCAGACAGTCAGAAAAGATCCTTGGATTTTCGGAAATTTTCTTGATTTCTTCAATGATTAGGAAAATTTGTTTAATTTTCAGAAAATTTAAATTCTATTCGGGACATTTTCTTCAACCTTTGGAAAATTTCCTTTAAATTCGGAAATTTTCTTTAACTTTCTTGAAATGCTGACAAACCTTTAACAAAATTTTCAATATTTTTCCCAAAGTTTTCTTATACTTGACCAATTTGGGGTAGTAGTATACAAAAGGGGGGTTCTGGCGCACTTTTGCGGTCGTTTTTGCGTCGTTTTTGTTTTCACTGGTTCTGGCCCACTTTGCGTCGTTTTTGTTGCACTAACTGGGCTGGGCTGGTTCTGGCGCACTTTTTTGATGACTTGCATGATCAAATGAGAGTCATAGCCCTGCAGGTTATGGAACACAACTGGGATTGTGTTTATTTTGAAGCTCAGGCGCAGCTTCAGGCTGCATGCACTGTGCGCAGCACCTCTGTACTTACCTGTGATATGGCAGTGGTCGCGGACAGAGTCACCATGTAGAGGTTTTTCACATATATGACAATCCTGTGCTGTCCAATGTGCGCGCCAATCCTCTCTGGTCATTATCATAGGTCGAGGGTTTGCAAGAACTGCTTTGATTTTAGTTTCTTCCTGGTGCAAAACCTCAAGAAACTTCTCAGCTGCATTTTGTCCTCGATATACCACAGAAGGTTCTGTACAACCATCACACCTGACTACAACATACCCATATCCACACGTTTCGTGCTGTTGGGTCTTTTGGGTATTGGATTGCGAGGGATTGGATTGTGGACCATCTATTTTACAGGTGAGTGCCTCAAAATCTACGTAGATTACGTAGGGCGCTCGAAGCTGCTTGTGATAGTTCTGGAAAGACAGCTTGTTTTGCCTTCTTTCGGCATCTCAATACATATAGCTCTTTGAGCCTCTGTTCCTTCAAAGTTTAAGCCGTCTTTTGAGAAATACTTGCTGCATCTGATTGGATCTTTCCTGGCTGGAAAAAGAGCAGATCAGAGAGCCCACCGAAAACAGTTATCATCACGGTTTTTCACATTGATGATAGTCTTTTTAGCTTTGACTTCTTTCGGCAAACCGATATAGGACCCACCTCGTAGTGGTTGGTACCGGGAAATATTTAGCCAAAGGTCCCTTACTCTATCTACCATCCATCCTGACCCTCTCTAAATCCATTTCTCAAGAGATTATATTATGCGTAGGAAAGCGTTGTTTAGCGCTGCATCAATCTCATCCACTTGCAGGACATCCATCTGATGGCTGCGAAATACTGGATTTGTAAATTCCGTTTCTCCATCACCATTATATTTCTTCAGCCCCACTCTGAATGCTAACTGGAATTTTAACCCGCGAAGGGCTCCAACCTCTTCTGCTACCAGGCTACCTTCTAATGAATTGCTGGCGAACATCATCCAAAAGGGCTGGTGGGTCAGCTCCCAGTCGGTGTCCATCTGCGATATTCATCTATATAAATGCGGAGGTAATTACCAATTGTCCCAGGGGTCCGTCTGAGCCTTGGTGCAGGCACATGTCTAGGAACAGGCACAGGTTTTGGTGCAGGAACAGGTCTCGGTGCCCTCGGTGCAGGAACAGGTCTAGGAGCAGAAACCGGTCTTCGGGCTGGCATATACCTATAAGCGATGATGGCATTTATGTAGTCCCTTTTAATATGATTTCCTCTTTGGACTGATGGGTCATCAAGGAGAATATTGTTTTGAACCACATATTTTCTTACCGCCTCGACTCTCTCTCTCTCTTTCTCTTGTAAGTGCATTTCTATTTAAGTTATTCATCATACGCTGCTATACTATAGTATGCCATTTATTTTATTGGTTGTAGCACAGATTTGTATACTATGATACACCATATCTCTAATAGAGTGTTGCAACAGACTGACAGAATGGACTTTAAGTTCTGCGAGCAATTCTTGAAAGTTTATACGAGCTTGTTTTTCAATGTACATAAGTTTTTCAACAACCCTTCTACTACCACAACCACGGCAAAATTGTGTCTGAGAATAAACACCAACTCCAAACTTGCGGCATGGTACTATTAGACGTTTACCATTTCTAATCACTACTCAAAGCTGCCAGCATTGATCATACATAGCAGGTCTTCCACATGTTTCTTTCTTACCTAGCGGTAGCCAAATACACTAGTTCTCTGCACGTACTGGCATCTTATATCGTTATAATACCCTATCTCTAATTGCATGCTGCATTATTTCGGTGGGAGCTCGGTATTGTGAGGAACGATCAACAACTCTTCACGGACAAATCCACGGTCTGGACCATCTTCAATATAGTATAGGACAGGCTCTCCAGGCTTTGTAACAGACCCTCCTATCCGATACACATTAACAAACCACACAGGGTCTGTAGCACGACGTAGACCTCCTTCCAGCTTCCCTGCTTGGTATAGATAACCCATTACAACATCGTTAGGTACTTTTTGTTCCTCCAAGCCAACAGGGCGATCAGCTGGAGATGCTGGTTTCTGTTTCACCTTTTTAGCTTTGATAATATTAACAGGCTTCTTTCCGATCAGTCGTGTGACGTTGTTGTTCAAAGCTGAAACAACAGCAGGTAGTCTCTCTACCCATTCTGTAGATCTCTCCTCCTTAGGCAATTTCATTTTCTGAGCATACTGATGTCCGAACAACCGTTCTGCCAGTGTACGATTAAACCGCTCTGCAAAAGCTTGATCGCGATGTACGTCTGGGATTCCACGTCTCACTTCTACACCATGCTTCTTCAATGTATCAGTTACAGAACCCATGAACTCACGCCCTGGATCCACCTGAAGTAGTTTCGGCCAATCAAATGGACTACGATTATAGATGCGGGTAAATGCAGAAGCAACCTCTGTTGAGTACTTCAAGCTTAAAGGCTCAGCCCCTTAATACCGACTGGCAACATCGACCATAACTAAAGCATATCTATAAGTCTTGCGTCCAACTTTGTCATGCGGTAGAAACAAGAGGTCGGCTTGATGGACTTGATTTGATGTAGAAATGTCAAACTTAGGTCGTGGTATATAGTGGGCAGAAGGCATGTAGATCTGCCACATATCCTGCTTCTTTAGCAAAGCTCGGGATTCATCTTCAGACACCTTTACAGCTTTTGCAAGTTTCTTTATAGCTGGAGTTCCTCTCCAATACCCCTGAGAGCTATAATATATCTCTGCTAGTTTCATCTTATATTGGACATATATATATATGTATTCAATATGGCAATGAATTACGGAAAGAAACTAGCGCCTACACGAAGAAGCCGCACAGGCCTGAGTGTGAAAGGTGTACGCACAACTCATCAAGTTACTCTTGATACCCCAACGGCCACACCAGGTAATCAAGTGATTGTTAAATTCCCGAAACTGCAGCAGCATGATGTTATTGTCCTAGGCACGGTCAGACTGGTCTTCAACATCACTCTGAAAAGCACAGATGGGAATCGCACTATTGTCAACAACATAGGCCGCAACATTGTAAGCAAACTAGAGGTAAAACTTGGAGGTGAGTTTGGACAGCGCAGATGTGTTCTACAACTATGCAGACCTATGGCTCTCCTCTAGCGCGAGAGATAATGCCGACTACCAGGGCATAAGCAGAGAAAATTGTCTGAAAATTCGTGTAGGTGCTAGTGATAAAGCTGATAATAATAAGGGTGACAACGCGATTGCTAAAGCTTTTGGCAATATATTTGTTATACCCTTAGATTTTAGTCTCTTGAGTGGCCACGCCCCATTTCACCCATCAGGTCTGCACGATTGGTTTGAATACATCATATACTTTGCACCTAACGAGAAGGTTATCATTGCAAGCGATGACACCAACGCTTCATACACTCTGAAGAACTTGACTTTGGAATTTGATGTTGTGAATCAAGCAAGCCTTGCAGCACAGATCCGAAATAAATTGTTGAATGAGTACCTGGTAAACTATACAGATATACAGAGGCACCGGAGAGAAGTGCTAGACCTCACTAGCTCTGTGTGGACTATCCTTTTGAATTTACTTCACACAGTACCAGCGGTGTTGTCCTGTTGTACGTCAAACCAGTTGATGATGGTGGATTTGCACGAAAACCTGAGACTTTCATGAACCCCGATATCACTAAGGTCAGTGTAACTATGAAGGTGTTCCTAACCAGCTATATGCCCAAGGCGTCCGCCCATACCAGCACTGGGACAAGGCTAAGAAGGTATTCTGCTCAGGTAGATTGTCCACGGGCGAGGGCCTCAATCCCGAGGTAGGCTTAGTTGTTAAGGAGATCGGTCTACATTTTATCGATTTATCAGATTACCTCCAAAACAATACGCACTTGTTTTTGATCTGCGCAGCACCGATGATGATGCTCTAAAATGTAACGGCCGCAAGCTGGGTAACGGTAGTGTAGGTATGACTCTGAAGATCAACCGCACTCCTGCAGATGAAGGTACAGTGATTATGTACTACTTCGTTCTCTCGGATAAACAACTGGTTATCAAGAACGGTCGCCTGGCCAGAGTGTGGAGTCAGATATAAAAACTATATAAGAATGGACTTACCAAGAGACCCCCACACTTTATTATGCGGTAAAACAGGCTCTGGAAAGACGCAGTATGTGTTGAACCTATTAGAAACCAGCTATTCAGGTGTATTTGCAACAAATTTCATATTATGCCCCACCTGGTCTTACAATCAAACATAGTTACAACGCGAGTCCCTTTCTGACGACTGCAATGTCTTCTTTCTAGATCTCTCTGGAAATAAATTGCAAAAATATCTTGATATCATAAGCAAGCTCTACCAAGGTATACCTACTCTCTGCACAGTCGATGATTGTTCTGCAGAAAGTGACCTTGTGAAAAAGACGAGAGCATTATCAAATTTGGCTTTTTCAGGTAAACATCATTAGCACTCGATATGGGTGTTAACTCAAAAATGGTTGTTACTGATGTACGTGAACAGACTGAGTGGATAGCTTTATTCCACTGCAAGTCAGCTCATTGCTTTGATCTAGTTATGAAAGAAAACAGTGGCATTCCACAAGAAAAGTGGCAAGAAATCCGTGATAAGCTATCAAGTACAAAGTATGCTAAACTTGTGTTAAAAAGTGGACCACCTTTTGAGTACGCAATTGAGTAAGTAATGCTTAGTAATAGTTACGTAATGCTCAGTAATAGTTAGTAATGCGTAGTAATAGTTAAGTAACGATTAGTAATAGTTAAGTAATGCTCAGTAATGCTCAGTAATAGTTCAGTATTACCCAGTAATGTTCAGTAATAGTTCAGTAATGCTTAGTAATAATTCAGTAATGCTCAGTAATAGTTAAGTAATGCTCAGTAATAGTTCAGTAATGCTTAGTAATAGTTCAGTAATGCTTAGTAATAGTTCAGTAATGCTCAGTAATAGTGCAGTAATGCTTAGTAATAGTTCAGTAATGCTCAGTAATGCTCAGTAATAGTTAAGTAATGCTTAGTAATAGTTCAGTAATGCTTAGTAATAGTTCAGTAATGCTCAGTAATGCTTAGTAATAGTTCAGAAATACTTAGTAATAGTTCAGTAATGTCCAGTAATGCTTAATAGTTAGGTAATACTTAGTAATAGTTCAGTAATGCTTAGTAATAGTTCAGTAATGCTCAGTAATAGTTCAGTAATGCTCAGTAATAGTTCAGTAATGCTTAGTAATAGTTCAGTAATGCTCAGTAATACTTCAGTAATGCTTAGTAATAGTTCAGTAATGCTCAGTAATGCTTAGTGATAGTTCAGTAATGCTTAGTAATAGTTCAGTAATGCTCAGTAATGCTTAGTAATAGTTCAGTAATACTTGGTAATAGTTAAGTAATGCTTAGTAATAGTTAAGTAATGTCCAGCGCCATGTTGAACACAGCATTATCAATAATCATACTAGCACTACACCTGTGGTATATTTATCCCATTGTATTGCGTGTTCGTAGAGTGATAATGAATATCGATAGTCTTATAGAAACACTAGGTGAAGCGTCTCATAGCCATCACAAGATGACCACCGCAAGCAGCTAGCTGTCGTTATCCATGGAAGCATGTCCATAGACTATTTAGGGAAGCATATTTTATCTCAACAGCTTCAAGAGATGTCGGGTGCAGATGTGGAACGATTACATGCTGTATATGAGGCCTGTCTTGGTGATAGAATGACTAAAAGCTTGGGGAAAACAGCAATAAATTTATATGTACGTGCAGCAGCCAGTGTATTTAACATTGACAGTGAGCAGGCCTTTGCTACAGACCTTGGAGAAGATCCCTTTATAAACACTGCATTAAGAAGTATTAGTTGCAGACTATCTCATAAATAAGGATTCTGGATTGCACCAGTAAGTATGGTTCTTACAACTGGGCGTCATATTGAATACACAAAAACAAATGATATAAACAATGGAGATACAGAGGTTGAAAAACTCCAAGAGGGTGGAAGCCGGGAAACGTACTGCGGAGACACGCAAGGCACGTATAACGATGGATGTCCCGCATTCGAAGGAGACCGAGCGCTTTAAAGGGGAACTTTGGACGATGAAGAAACCCCAGCGGCCACCCGCTGCAGAGACAGATCCACCTAGGGCTTCTTGGGATATTTGGTGTGGTGTACTAGCTGCTGCTGTCGTAGTTGCTTCTGCTGCTGTCGTTTTAGCTCAAAATCGCCATACACCTTGTCCACCCAGTCCCCCCATGCCTGAAAACCAATTGAACATAACTGCAGATGGTTATATATACTAGACAATGACGCAGCCTAAGCAAGTTATAAATTCCCTGTACCAGGGCGGAACAATAGCTTTATTAGCCACGGGCTATGCAGTCCTAGGAAGTGCTGTTATGAACAGCCTGAAGCCACCACCCTCATTAAGGATAACACCTCGTGATGTAGCACTCCTTACATTGGACTCACAGCAGCTACTATGACTCGTGAGTGGCTAGTTTTCCAAGGTATCATTCCTGATAAAATCGTTACTACACCACCCAATTAAATATGTGTCTCATAGATGATGGCTATGATTGCCTTGCTTGTTGGTGGGGCTTTATTAAACGCCCTAGCATTTTCAGCTTCAAACTTTGTATTTAGTCAGCTCGTCAAGGACCCTGCTGCGCACAGAGAACGTACGCGTCATGATAAAGCTGTGGAAAAACTGCAGGGAGCTCAAATTGAATGGGCTCGTGATAGGCAAGAGAAGCTAGATAGGATTAATCAAAGACTTATGGCAGAAAGACGTACTATACAGACCTTCAGAAATGTAGATGACGCAATGAGATTTTACAACCAGGTTTATGGGAAGACTCTATTCGACTAGATTCGAAGCCTCGCCTATAAGACTTCTATTCACCATCCCCTCAACAACAAACACAACCGAGAGTTGGCTTTTATTACAATTGCTACGATTGGAATAAGGTATGCTTATTTTTGTTAAATTGAAGTTAAAATCCATGATATAATAACAATGGAGGATATACCAATGGATGATTTTGATCGAAGGGATGACCTGGCTGATGACCCGACTGAGGATCCGTACTTGAATTACGATTTCCTTCTTATTGTACCCATTGCGGCTGAAACTAGCGTTGATGAGCTTGATCTGTCTATAGCAGAACAACAACGTGAAGTTGACAAGATTTAGCTCGTAGACAAATTTTACGCTGATATGAAAATTGTTGGTACTCCAAAGTATGACCTATCTAAGTTGGATTCAAAGCATAATTTGTATCTAAGACACAGGGGTAGTGATATCCGCCTCAACAACATTCGGTCTGGTAGATGGATCTCCGTATCATCATTCAAGTCACAGAGAGGAGGGGTGGCGGCAATCAGGGAAGTATTTGGTGATACTTCTAGACAAGAAGCTGATATCGAAATAAAGAATACGGCGTCTAACTTCCTTGATGGCACAAATCCCGATGTAACTGCGCTGTTGGGTGAACTCGGAGAATTAATAATGGGAACAGATGTAGCTGTTCAGACTGATGCTCCTCCATTACCCCTACGGGAGCTCATGGAACTCGACAAGCAGCTTAGAACTATACGAGGTACATTATCGGCTCATGAAAGCAAGCTTGTGGAAACTGACCAACAACTCGGAGAGGCAAGAGACCGCCTCGAAGCAATCAGCGATAAAAACGAAAATACAAGTATACGCAGAGGGATTGAACAGCTGAAAGGTAGGCAAGACGCTCTACAGACTAGCATAGACCCACTTCGTGGTGATCTGAAGTCTCAGGTACGGCAGATACGTGACCTTGCGCGTGAGCTTGTATATAGCGACCTTCATCTGCGAAAAAAATTTGGTTAAGTTGTTTCGAGAACAAAGTGTAACGATAGCTTTTATTCTGACCGCATTAGGGTTTATAATATCCACTATCATACTGGCACTTGGGCTGGGACCCGTGCCAATACCACAGCCGACGCCGCCGCCAAATAATGCTGTCAAAGCACTGGGTCGGGTGATGAAACGTTTTGGTAAATGGGTTGGTGCAGCATTATAGGTGGTGCCCTTTCTTTGCTTTTCAATCTAATTAGGGACACATTCACAAAGGTAGGGAGTCACTTGTGGGCACTTGTGCTTGCAGTGGGTGGTACACTTATCGCATGGGTATCCAGGCGATCAAATTGAAGATATCATATGATATTTAAATACTTCGATGTATTACAGCACGCATACCGTCACCGGAGAATCCACCAATCTCG
>JAIGNY010001352.1:1862500-1875000 GCA_020152595.1 Chiridota heheva | reverse complement strand
ATATTGTGCACATATGACGATATCGCCTCTTTAACGTTGTATCATAATTTAAGACTGATTATGAAATTTAACTCAAGCTATCAGCCTAAATTATCCAATAGAGGGTGGATAGAGGC
Source organism: Chiridota heheva (assembly GCA_020152595.1). Classification (NCBI taxonomy): domain Eukaryota; kingdom Metazoa; phylum Echinodermata; class Holothuroidea; order Apodida; family Chiridotidae; genus Chiridota; species Chiridota heheva. Next base: position 1,874,884 of record JAIGNY010001352.1, on the reverse strand, counting down.
ATGGTACATATACATTATTCAGGGCAATTAGTAGAGGGAAGAGCGCAAATAAAACATAGGCTCCTATAAATGCAACGCCCCCATATATCCCCACAGTCCGAGGCCACAAAGTCGGTCCAGGATGGGCAGTCCGGGAGCTTGCCCATTGATGGGAACACAAATGTTCCTAGTACAAAATATGAGCATTTTGTGACATTTACCATGATCCTTTGCTATTCTAGCCTTAAAGCCTAATGCATTATTACATATTTCAAATTTGAAATACGTCTGGTAAATTTAAAACTCATGAAAATACCTTCATTACTGTCGTTGCTAAATATTTTCCACTCCTATTTTGTGTCCAAGTTGAAACATAACCAACGCATATTTGAATTGGCCGCTCCACACATCATACTTACTTGGTGGTGGTGGGAAGGGGAGGGGGGGGGGGTGATGAAGTACGCTAATAGAATTTCCTAGGCCACCATATAACTGCATGATTTCCACGATTGGTCCCTCTATCCAGGCTCCCCTCCAACCTATCCACAGATATCTTCGTGCCCCTGTGGAATCTCCACTTCTGCGATAACTCCCACTGTGGCCAAGCATTCCTGACCCCAACGTGGTGTCCCTGACTATTCTATCGGCCCAATGGGACATCTATAACGCTCATCGCACTTCAATCGATACCCGGGGCGGGCTTACGTAAGCCCCTACCGACACCAAACGGTGGCGCCATACCTGTTTAATCCTCAAACGCTCCTCCGCTCCGCCCTGCTCCGCAATCAAGGCCGGTGCGAACGGCCTGCGCTATACTACTTTCAAATATATCAATTAGAAACCATGACATTTTATCATTACATTTGAACAATCTGGCTGCATGACTTCAATACTCTCGTGTGTTGTATATGTTCCTATCAATAGGCTGCTCCTGGACTGTACGGTGAAAGCATATCAGTTTCGAGATGTGGAGGATTTTGATTAAAACTTGTCGATTTTTGGATCAAAAAATTTGATCCATTGTCGAAGTTGACGATCATTTACCTCGACAGGGTACAGAAACGGCCACAGGGTCGTAGGTGCCTATGGGGCCGGGGGTCTTAGCCCCCAAATAATTTGCCAAGTTGTATAGTAAATTCATATGTATGTCATATGCATAATACTATATGACGCAAAAGATAGAGCTCGGCCCCTAATAATCCAAGGTCCCCATCATTATCTTTACCAGAAGTCCATTTTTACTAGATCATGATAGTGAAAATGCCAATGGCGATGGCAGTGATACTGATTGCGATAATGATGATGATGATGTTCATGATAATGATGGCAATGCTGATGACGATAACGCTCATGCTATTGGCTGATTGGTGTTGATAGTGACGTTGATGACGATCAGTGGTGCAGCAAGTGGGAGGAGGGGGCAGGGGCGGAATACGAGAGTTTGGGGCCCGTGAATAACCCTGTGAGATTACTTTTTATGAGACCCGCACACCAACTTCTCCATCAGCCCCAAAGACTCTAGTTGCATCAATGGTGATGGTTATAGCAGCGATGCTTATGACAATAATAATTATTTTTCTTGTCATTGTAACTGTAAAATCCATAACCTTATTTCTTTTTTTTACATTTCATTAATTCAATTTGTTAGAAAGTACATTAAAAAATTAAGTGCGGCCAATATTCTAAATTTAACATTATGAATACACTGCTTAATGATAGTGAAAATAACAAAAGCTTTATCCATGCATGCATTTCTTTTTCAAAAACATAACCTAATTAACAACACTTACGTTTTTCCGGTAAATTGATAACCAAATATCTGTTGAGAAATTTGTTACCTTTGCAGGATGTACATTTGCATCGATAGTAACCATCAGAAACGTTTGTGATTGAAATGGTAAAGGTTGTATTTGTACTGTTACAAACGTATCCATTATCACTTATGTGTTTTTGTTCGTCCGATGTGCATAATGTTTTTTCGTACCTTAGCCAATTAAAGGTAACATTATCATCAATCATGTCAATAGAACAATTAAGAGTCACATTCATTTCAGAGCTAAAACTGATAATTTCTGCATCGTGCGTTCCTGAAGAAAAAACGACGCAGAAGATAATCCCCAAGAAGCTTAAACGGTACATGTTGGAGGAATACGTGGGTAACGTAGGATTTGCAAAAAGTATCTAGCAGTAACTTCGAACAAATACAATATGATATTTCCTGGTACAAATAGAAAATAAAAGCAACTGGAAATTTTATTACAAGGAACTTCCTGAAGACAACATGTGTGTCGTATACTCTAATGGTATTCATTGCAGGGAAAGCTCCTTATTGTGACACGTAGAATCTTTCAAAGAGCCCCCTAAGCCTCCAATCGGTAGGGCCTCTTTCATGCACCCAAAATTTGCCTTTTGAAATTCTTTTTTCTTCCTTTTTTTTTTACTGTCTTATACAAATTAAAATTTGAGGCATCACCGAGGAGGATTTTACTATTTATTTAGGGAAGGTGGCTGGTTTAGTTGACTCACCTTATACTTCAGCAGTTTTCGAAAGATCTTGTTTTTTAAGTACCGTGAGTAATTCTATAATCTTGGACAAAACTCATTGGGAAACTTAATGAAAATTGTATACTGCTTTTATAGCAAAATTTGGTATAGAATGAGTTCCCTCTCCGTGTAATGAGTCAGACCTCCAATCTTAACTTCTTTTACGTACACTATATGCATGCCCCCACCCAGAAAAACGTAATTCGACTGCCAATTATTGGATTTTCGTTATTGCTTTAAAATTTCTTTAACCCTTTTTGAACTAATTACATTTCCGGCATTTCATACGTACTCGACAAATGCAATAACTTCCTTGAAACAGTCTATCCAATTTATCATCATTTTCTCTGAAACACATCTACCATTTATATATTCATTATCATTATTCAATTTGATTGGCCCTGTTATATATTTTAATTAATTTTGACAACTTGTACCTGTGTACTTGTGTAGATAAAAAAAAATTACAATTTAAATCCCCAACTTCTAATGTATTAATTAGATATTTTTGCTAACAAATAGCGATATTTACCCTATTTTACACAAAGTTTAGAGACTTATGTGCAAAGCTCCAAGATAATCCTTCTACGTTTTTCCTTTTACAAAATAGGCGCAAATTTTCTTCAAACAATTTTGATTGTTTTCTCAGACAATCTTGAACAAAACTCTTTGGAACACACAATGAAAATTTGTACTGCTTTTATAAACATCTTTTTCTATTCTTTTTTTATCATTAAAAATCTATAGCATAATAAATAGTAAGTCACTTTCTCTTGCTGGTTATTCGTTCCGTATGCAGTTTAATTCGTATTTTATTTTTCATAGGACATTTGCCTTATTGCCTTGACGTCCCCATCTTCTACCCCACATTCAAAATTAACCCTCCATCCCCTCCCCGAGGAAGGAAATGTAATAAAGAATCACAACATTAAACATTTAGCTCGCGGCGACTCTGAACTGTTCCAACAGTTTTGTCCAAGATTGTAAATCCTCTAGTTATATAATCTTGGAATTTAATTTATTTCAGAAGCAGCGCTCACATATTATTCCGCTTGTGAGTATATAAGGTACACCAGACCCAAAAGCAAACGATCTCATGAACACCCCTATACTGAAAATCTAACTATCAGGGCCGTTATTCCTGGGGCACAGGGGATTTTGTCTCCCACTTTCTGGCAGAATAAAAACCACAACACTGTGAAAAAAAATGTTCTCTCTCTCTCTCTCTCTCTCTCTCTCTCTCTCTCTCTCACACACACACACACCCACACCCACACTTGGAGGAAAATTACGGTCCTGTTAGCCATTTCAAACATCTTTTTCCCTCATTTAAGCTATCCAACACCTTTAATTATGTCATTGGCATTTTAGAAAACTTCACCATTATTAACCTGGAATTTATCAATTCCTTATAAAATGGCAACTGTTTGGTTCCTTACATCAGTTCATGAGTTTGAGGTTAATAGCTTTAATTGACCATTAGGGGAAGTAGCTCAGTAATCTGGTAATTATGGAGTCATTCTCTTATGCGAAAGGTACATGGTTCGACTCCCTTCGCGAGTGCTGCACATGTGCACTGTGTCCCTGAGTGCAAGACGCTTTACTCTATAACTTGCTCCAGTCCACTCGGCTGTAAAATGACTTCCAGCACTAACGAGTTTACCTGCGATGGACTGGCGTCCTCTCAACCGCTTACGCCAATCTGCCAATGAAACCGGGGATAAGCACTGGCCTTATGGGTATTCATGGCCCGAGTAAGGATTTAGTTTAACTTGATTTAGCTTTAAGAAACCACAGAACAAGTAGTTTAACTACATGAATTAACTTTCTTAGCGAATCTAAATGTGAGATAATATATTATAACCCAGCTTATGAACTCACTCTCATATTTTCTTTAAGGAGTATTCCTGAGAATTTTTATTTTCGTAGATATGAAAGTGGGAAAGTTGGTGTAATAACTAAGTTGATTTCTTATTCTGTTTTGGACTTATAACATTTCAAAGATTTTACCAGTGTGTTAAAAAATGACTTCGCTGTGTACAATGTAATGCCACACTTGGAGTTTCAAAACATTTGTTATAAATTTATTTGAAAATTAATTGGCTCTTTCCAAAGTATTGGAAACATTTTTACTTTAATAAGTGAGATGGGTATAACATGCACTTTACAAAAACATCCTTTGCCCATTTGCTTATGTACCTTACACTCTTAGATTATATATGGGTCTGCAAGTATGACATTCCACGGTATAGCTGCAGTGGCCACTCAACACACTTGTCAAATCTGTGAAATGTGATAACTCCTACATGGAACAAGTTATCAACATTTTTTCTTTTACCAATTTGTTTCTTTATTGTCCTTTTCATGAAAATCCAAATATAAAATTACGGGAATATTCCTTTAGTTTTGGATTGTCACGTGAGATATCCTTGCACACCTCGGCACCGTGCCAATTTAGTGGATTCACATCTGCATATGAGCAGGCTAAAAACACAAATGGTAAATCCTACATTGGTGACATTCCTGCATTTGTATCAATAAATTTCAAAATATGTAAATTTTGAGGTACAGGTAAGTGAGTATACCGTGTACCTTTCTGCCTTGAATTAAAATCAATAACTATATTTAAAATGGTGGAGATTGCATCCTGTTGCTTATCCCGAGAACCACGACAATATATTTAAATAAACATTAGACAAAGTGCTCTATCACTCTATGAAAGTCATTAGCAAATTTTAGTTTCCTTATATCCTATATGTGACAGTATGTTAATTGAACAATACGGAACTTCCTCTTAATTGCAATAAACTTAAATATGAAAATCATATAAAAGTAAATGTGACCTCAAATCAAGGTTATGCTTATGTGAAAGAGTATCCAGTAGAATTTTCAGTAGAACAGCTTATGATTTTGTGCAAAGCGTTTGAGCTATATGTTTGAGCAAAGTTCCAAGAATTTATTATATTATTTTCTTATATTAAAATATTTCCATTCTAATATATTTGACTCCCTCTCCCCACTCGAAGATTCTTACAAAGCGGTAAAGAGTCATACCCGATATCTTGATTGATTTCTATGTAAGATGTAGTAGTATATCAAACTAAGAGTTCTGGGCCATCCCAAAGTTTTTCAGACATAGAGCTTATTTCTTCGCTTTATATCTGCAAAACATTGGGTGTCCCAGAACTCATTGGTTTTAAATACTACTGCAAGCAAACTAATTTGAAAATAGGGTGCAAGCCCGGACTACTGGTGAACACATAACACAATTGAAAATTAAATGCTCATAGATAAATAAAGAGAAACAGTTACTTAAGACTTAGTAACCTATTTTTAGGAAATAATTCGGTCTCAAAAGGGTTACCCTGTAGTCCTCTTACAAATGATCCTTTGGGATAGTCATTTTCTGGTCTTTTTGCTGCGGAGAAAGATCCTATGAAGTATAGTACGGGCTGATTTTCTTTCATAATATAATTGCTGATTTTATATGGTTTTATTGGCCATATTAAATCTGTTGCTCTCTTTCTAGTATCATTTTCAGCTTCTCCCGGAGTATATAAATATCGAACTAGAGCACCACTTTCGAACAATGTTTCCTTATCACCAACTTCGCGATTTTTTAATTTTTTTTTTTTTGTGGGGGTAATGATGGAGTCTGCTGAACTGATTTCATTTTGATAGCTTTTTTAAATTTCAACTTAATCAATCTTGTTTCATTATTATCTAATGCTTTAATGACATTGGACAACTTTTTAGCCCACTCTTTTAAACGTTCAGAACCATCTGAAGCCATCTCTTTGGCATATTGATGTGAAAACAATCTCTCTGCTAATGTTCTATTAAATCTTTCTACAATACCTTGTCCTCTGTGATTTCCTACTTCTCCTCTTTGAATAGTAATATTGTGTTTATTCATTAAAGTAGTAACACTAACCATAAATTCTTTTCCAGGATCTACTTAGATAGTTTTAGGAAATTTCAGAGGACTTTTTTCTATCTGTTTAGGGCTCAGATTCTTTATATCTGCTTGCCACATCAACCAGTGTTAGAGCATATTTGTATATTTTCTACCAACTTTATCATGAGGTAAAAATAATGAATCAGCTTGATGCATATCATTTGGTGTCGCACTTGTACTAAATGTGCATGTTGGTCTTGGAATATATTTTGGAGCAGCTTGGTAAATTTGCCACAATGCTTGTTTGGATAACCATTCTTTTGATATCCATTCTGATACTCTGGCCTCTTTTGTCAACTTTTTCCCTGCGCTTTCATCTTTCCAATATCCTCTTGGACTATAATAAACATTCTGCAGCTTAGATGTTATTCTATTACCCATTATGATATATATATTGATATATATATATATATATATATATATATATATATATATATATATATATATATATATATATATATATATGCTGTAACATTTATAAATAATATATATATATATATATATATATATATATAATATATATATATATATATATATATATAACTCTGTTTAGATTCTTTCCTTTATATATATATATTTTCCCGCATTATATATATATATATATATATATATATATATATATATATATATATATATATATATATATATATATATATATTTTGTTTTCCTTCAAATTTATATGTATTGTTGTTATAAGTGCTATTGCAAATAATTACCAAAATTGTAATAACTTTCACATAAAACAGAACTAAGAGCATTTGAAATTAAAAGATCTTCATTTAAATCTTTGTTAAGTTTTCTTCATTATCAACTTCATAGTCACATCCGAATGGATTTGATTGCAGAGCATATTCAACAAGTTTGGTATGCATTGCAAATACACATTAACCCAAAGATTTAGTTATCTCTTGTCCTAATTCAGCTTCATATCTTATGTATAACTTTATTATATTCACATCGTTTAATTTTTTAATCTCCTCAATGGTATAGCACTTTTTAAAGTATATATATATATTTTAATTTCCACCGGCTGTTACAGCAGCTAATCTATTTCTTTTCATTTCAAACTGTTCTCTTTCGAGCTGATCTCATTTGAACTTTGTTTATTGGAAGATATCTGATCTTCCAGAGAGCTGTACTTCGGAGGTCCTTCTTGTTCACAAAGTATGTCTATCAGTTCTTCCATGTTGTATATATTAAATAAAATAAACTTTTTTTCTCTGTAGCTTCTTTAAATTTTTCCTAGAAATGTAAAAATAATACAATAAAAGCCGGCGCAATAAAAAGGATTATTGCTATAGAACTAACATATTCAATAAAATAAATACCATTTCAATTGTACATAATACAGAAAATTATAATACAATTATAAGTTATCTAGAAGTTACTTATAGATAATTTTTTGATATACTTACAAATAACTTGTAAGTTCACCTATATAGGTTATCTATAAGTCCATTGATAAGTTATCTAGAAGTCCACCTATTTTTTACTGGAAATAGATTTATGTTATTTTAATATTTTCAAACTATTGAGTTAATGGAAGTTTAAATATAAATTGTACTATTATACCTATATGTTTTATTTGTTTATTATCAAAAGCACCTATGTAGGTTAGCTATAAGGCCATCTATATGTTATGTAGAAGTCCACGTACAGATAAGTTATAGATAACTTATAAGTTACTTGTAAATAACTTATAAGTTACTTGTAAAAACTTATAAGTTACTTGTAAATAACTTATAAGTTACTTGTGAATAACTTTTAATTTATTTGTAAATAATTCATAAGTTACTTGTAAATAATTAATAAGTTACTTGTAAATAACTTATTATAAATTTCTTGTAAATAAATTATAATAAGCTATTTGTAAATAACTAATAGATAATCTACAGTTGATTTGTAAAGTTACTTGTAAATAACTTATTATAAATTTCTTGTAAATAACTTATAATAAGCTATTTGTAAATAACTAATAGATAATCTACAGTTGATTTGTAAAGTTACTTGTAAATAACTTATTATAAATTTCTTGTAAATAACTTATAATAAGCTATTTGTAAATAACTAATAGATAATCTACAGTTGATTTGTAAATTCATCTATAAGTTAACTTATAATTTACTTTATTTAATAAGGCTTTATATCATAAGGCCATCTATATGTTATGTAGAAGTCCACGTACAGATAAGTTATAGATAACTTATAAGTTACTTGTAAATAACTTTTAAGTTACTTGTAAATAACTTATAAGTTACTTGTAAATAACTTATAAGTTACTTGTAAATAACTTATAAGTTACTTGTAAATAACTTCTAAGTTACTTGTAAATGATTTATAAGTTACTTGTGAATAACTAATAAGTTACTTGTAAATAACTTATCATAAATTTCTCGTAAATAACTTATAATAAGCTATTTGTAAATAACTTATAGATAATCTACAGTTAATTTGTAAATTTATCTATTTGTTAACTTATAAGTTACTTTTTCCAAGGTTTTCTTGAAGTATGCAATATCCTGTTGGTTGATCCGTTCTTAATATCAACTTTGAATGTTTTACTTGATATATTTACAATTTTATTACGAGTTTCTTTATTGGGAATAACATCATTTTCTCGCAAACACTTTGAAATGAGTCGCGAGCTTTACAGTAAAATAAATAAACACATTTCAACTGTTCTCTAAAATCTTTTATAACGAAGTTAAATTTTTGGGAAGGAATCCAAACACTCTGATGTGCGTGTCGTCCACTAAAAGCTAATTTAGATATCATGGTAGGTGACATTCAATATAATATTTCTATTGTTGATGCACAGTCATCAATGATAAAGAGTGTAGTATCTCCTAAATTTGAAAATAGATTTTAAGGTAGTCATGTATTTTGTTTTTCCCAAATTGTAGATCTGAAGGGTCGCATAAACAGATGAATAAATCTCTGAATTACTGCAAATTCATTTTCTATTTTGATATGCTTGATTCCATTTTATTGATGGACAAATGATAACAATATGCTCAGAAAATGTAGATTATATCCCTCTTCTTAGGTGTTGTTAAAAGGTTTAACACAAATTCTGTCTTTCCACACCCAGTTTGACCACAAATCAAGGCATAATAAGAATACATTGGAAACATGCCTATGTTTATAAAAATGTTTTCTCAGAAAACATTTACATTGAAACTTTTCTTTCAATCTAGTAGGGAGCGTTAACTAATCTTCCTTCTTGTATATTTAATTGTGCATCTGTGATTATATAAATATAACATTTTAATACTCCAGCTGTTACAGATGTTTTCTCAAGTTAAATAGTAATTCCTTCTGAACCATTTTCAATCCTTCGCCCACTCCCATGCAAAGCATTATAATCATTACTCCTCATAACCAACCAAAGGGCATATTTAGTAGTTAAATATTCATGTAGTTTAACATTCACTAAATTGAGAGCTTTTACTACATTCACACCATGTTCTACAAAAGAGCTGAAATATTTTTGCATTTCATCCTAATGCTGATATCTAAATAACTCTTGAGAGCGCACAATTGATTTGGTTTGCCCTCTCGTGTAATGGCTACTTTATCTTTAGATTGTAATATTTGCTAGTGTCTCGTTTGTAAACAGCCCCACCACATCATCAGAACGATCTTCAGAAATCATCAGAATTCTTTTCTACCTTTAGCTGGTGTTTTTAGATTATTATTCCAAATGGTGTCACTTTTATTCAGAGTAATTTGCTATGTCTGAGCATCCCCTCATACAGTATTGCTGTTCTTCCTTAGTATATATTTCTTATCGTTCTAGCTAATCATGGATTTGTCACCATTTCATATTCGAAGCTTATTCCAGTAATGGTATAAGAAGCAGTGTTATCAGTGCTTAATATCACACGTGAGTAATCCTTAAAGGTTAATTCATAAAATGGTATATCACCTAGTCCCGATTGATAAAATGGCATGTGACTCTTATTATTTTAAAATCTAAAGGTATAGAAAATCTGTTGCCAAAGGCATCAGCAGTTGCTTTATCTTCTCCATTATTTGCTCCATCTGTCTTATCCGCAGCATCTATTCTTATTTCACCAATATTATCATTCTCCGCCCCACTCTTATTAGAATGAAATCGTTGATATGCTAATTTATTCAATGATCTTTAGTCAACCATAAATCTTTAAAACAATGGTAAACATCTGCATCATCGAGTAAATAAACTTCATTTTCTTCAATCTTAATTAATATCTTTTTTACTATGCCTCTACTTAAGTTATTTACAATAGTTCGATTATTGTCATTATTAGAATTCAAAGATATGTTGAAAGCTAGTCTCACAGATCCGGGGACAATAACATCCTGGGATCCTAAATTTGAAAGTTAAACAGTTAATAGTTCGTTTTGATTGATTGTACTAGGGTTATTTGTAACGACTACAGTTTGTCGTATACCTTTCATGTTGATTTATTGTACTAGGGTTATTTGTAACGACTACAGTTTGTCGTATACCTTACATGTTGATTTATTGTACTAGGGTTATTTGTAACGACTACAGTTTGTCGTATACCTTTCATGTGATTGACATGTTGATTTATTGTACTAGGGTTATTTGTAACGACTACAGTTTGTCGTATACCTTACATGTTGATTTATTGTACTAGGGTTATTTGTAACGACTACAGTTTGTCGTATACCTTTCATGTTGATTTATTGTACTAGGGTTATTTGTAACGACTACAGTTTGTCGTATACCTTTCATGTTGATTTATTGTACTAGGGTTATTTGTAACGACTGTACAGTTTGTCGTATACCTTTCATGTTGATTTATTGTACTAGGGTTATTTGTAACGACTACAGTTTGTCGTATACCTTACATGTTGATTTATTGTACTAGGGTTATTTGTAACGACTACAGTTTGTCGTATACCTTACATGTTGATTTATTGTACTAGGGTTATTTGTAACGACTACAGTTTGTCGTATACCTTACATGTTGATTTATTGTACTAAGGTTATTTGTAACGACTACAGTTTGTCGTATACCTTTCATGACCAGCGATTTTTTGAGACTGCGATATGGATTTAGTTTATGCCCGTATCATTCTGACATTAGAGCAGTGGTATATTTTGGGCTTCCAAATCTACATTTTCCAAAGCCCATGGGTAAGTCTTGTCATTTTCCCATGGTAATTTGCCTCTGCATTTCGGATCTGTGTTTCTGGCTCGGACAAGAGTATCCAAATCTGAGCAGATCAGTTTTTGAAAAAAGCAATTTTAGTTTTTGAGGTATGGCTGATCAAAATTGATCAGCTTTGTGATCTTCCTCGCCACCATCTTGCAAGCTTACTGTCAGACTGTTGCAACAAGGTATCTGAGCTTATTTACTTCATTTAGTTGTTGGTTATCGATATAAACTATCTTTGCACATTTGCTGTTAACTTTCATGAGCTCTGTCTTATCCTTAATAATCCTTAGCCCAGTTTGTGCAGCATACTGATTGAGCCTGGTCACTTTGGTTTGCATTGCATGTGTTGATATGTAGATGAAAGTAAAGCAATATCATCAGCAAAATCTAAGCCCTCAAAGGTTGACATGAACTTCCATCTAATTCCATTCCTGTTATTATCAGACGTTTTCCTCATCACCCAGTCTAACACCATCAAAAAAAGGAACCCTGACATTATATCATCTTGCTTTACACCACTTTTGACTTGAAAACATTCAGATTCCACACCATCATCTATAACTGCACATTCACTGTCTTCATATAGCGTTTTAATCAAACATAATATCTTTTGTGGAATACCATAGGCTGCCATTATTTTCCAGAGAGGCTTTCTCTGTGCACTAAGCCTTCTCAAAGTCAACAAAGGCGATACATATGGTTGACTGCCCTTAGCCACCTGTTCAAGAATGT